>JBAMJR010000100.1:3615000-3622500 GCA_038501785.1 Myoxocephalus aenaeus
TTAGGAAGGCAGACCGGTCAGAAGTTTGTGCGTCGCTGTCAGAAATCCCCCCCCCCCCCCCCCCCCCCCCGCGTTTTAACGCCGAGGACGCACCGCATGGCGCCGGTCGTCCCGCTTCAATGTGCTTTGATCACCGACCTCGAGTCCACTCGGCTTCATTTTCTGCAAGCTTTTCATCGCTCATCATCATTGGTTCGTGGGTTTTTGCAATCACATTGAGACGGATGGCGGCCCTCTGGAGGAACACCTCGGGGGGGGCTGCGTTAGCGTTAGCATGGGCGCGTTAGCGTTAGCTAGGGTGACCAGATTTGAGTTTGTGAAAAAGAGGACACTTCGTCCGGATGGGGGGGGTAGCAGTAGTGTGTAGCATACCGTGAACTTACATTTACGTTGAGATCGGTCGACCAATGACAGTTCTCTCTACAGTCAGAGCTTGCGCAAGAAGGTGAACGTGAGGGAGATACCATTTCCAAAACTTGTAAGGGGGTAATAACTATTTTCCCGGACGTAGCAAAATCCCGGACGTTTTTGGAATCCCTGCCGGACGGTTTTTTTAGGTCTCGAAAAGAGGACATGTGCGGGAAAAAGAGGACGTCTGGTCACCCTAGCGTTAGCATGGGCGCGTTAGCGTTAGCGGGCTCCAGACCGCTGAAGGAGGTTGTCGAGAAGATAAAATGGAAACCAGGGGGTTTCAGTTTGAAGGCTTGACAGGCTGATGTGGATATAGAGGTTATAGGCGATATAACAGTAAAAACCACGGTGTTTTACAAGGTGTTCCGCCTCGCGGTGCGTTGCCCTTACGCGCCGGTACGGAGTAAAAGTTGATGACTGGACACGTCATTGAAAACGTATAATGAAACCTGCATGTTCGTGAAAGTAATTTCTCCAAAAATGAAAAATGTAGATTCTGCTGAGTAATTTGGTGTATCGCTGTTCTCGTTTCTGGATTCCAACCATCACTTTCTGTCTCCTGGAAAAACTCCAAAATCGAATAACACCTCCACCACCGGCGAGCTAAAGCAGTTCGATTATTCCAGGCGGTGGCGTGGTGATATATCACCTCAGAAAACTTTTTATTTGGTTCTCTGCTGTAATTATATTCCACAGTTTTATGCCAATCACAGTCCATCTTAAGCCTTCTGACTTTACAATGCACACAAGGTTCGGCTGATCCAGCGCATGGACTGCTTGATAAAACTTTATAAACTGTGCTGTAGACTTTTCTCTAGCCAGATACATCACTCTGGAGTGGGAAGATTTACCTTCACAGCTTCAGGGGAGTCATTCTGTAAAAAGTCGTGATGAAACCTGCCAACACCCTCCTGCAAGGAGCCGAAAAGGTATTTCATCATTCTGGGTTTGAGCACTGAGGGAGACTAAATGTTGCTTCACCGGCTTTTTCCACACTGATAAGAAAAACATTCAGACGGAAAAACACTGTGCTGCTTTTTATATTTTTATTTTCTGGAGACCACAGTGAAGATTAAAAAGCGTCTTCTTTTTTATTATAGCTGTTAAAAAGCACGGCGGGGGTCCTGAATCAACCGGTTTCTGTATGAATCTATGAGACGAGAAGGAGGCCGTGCTGCAGGATGCGTGTTTCAGTGTCAAAGGGAAACCAGCAAATAGCTCTGCATGCAATAACATACTGCATATTCTTTACTGCGCTATTAGTGACAAAGATAACCGCAGAGATGCATGTGCTCCTCTGCTGCAGTGGATGCATTCATAAATACATAAAATACCATCATGAGTGCCAAAACTACAACAATAAAAGTGTTGTAAAGTAGTAGAATTTGAATTTAAAACGCTCCGTATCACTTTTCCTTCATGACCAAATGATGATAGTATTTATGCCAAAGAAAAAGTAGACGTCAGTGAGTCTGGATATTGTTTCATCAAAGTTAATCGACAGTTCCACCGATACAAAGTCTGAGTGGTTTATAACTTCCTGCTGGGATCGTCTCATAGCCATGAGCTTGATAAGACAATAATAAAATACTAAAATAGATAAAGCAATAAACTAAACGTTTAATTACTTTTTCTTAAGAAATCCAGCAACACAAGTGAATTTCCGCGCGTTACGTGCAAAATAAACCTCCGTCTTCTCAGGAAACTCAGTGAGGTTTAGGCAACAAAAGCACTGGAACGTCGACCCGGACCCATTTCTCCTTCAAGGAACATGATGGGGGACATAATACAGACTAAATAGACCACATAGAACACATTTCTGACATTGTTTTCAAAATAGTGTCAAATTTTTGAAATGTTACATCAGAATCAGAATCAGAATCAGAAACTGTTTATTAGCCAGGAATGTTTTCACAAACGAGGAATTTTACGAGGCGGAAGGTGCATACATTGGACATGGACATGGGACGTTACACGAGACAAACAACAATCAACGATAACGATAACGATAACAACAGTGCAGTGGGTATTAAATAAGTGTAAGATAAGATAAGATAAGATAAAGTGCTCAGACAACAGATACGTTAATGTGAGTGTACCTTAAAGTGACATGTGTGTTTAAGTTAAAGTGTATGTTAAAGTGACGAGTGTTTAAAATTTTTAGTTTTAGACATTTATTTACATGTATCTACCATTTTATTCATATATTTCACTGCTTTTGTGAACCTAAAACCTTTGGTAAACCAATTGCCATCACCTAAACAGAGTCACCACCTGAGTAAAGTTAGGTTTTTTCAAGCGATATGAAGAATTTCCAAAAATCGAGATTCAATTTTTCAGCTTTAGTGTCATATTATAAAGTTTTTCTCTTTACACTTTTGCCTTACGACAATGGCGCCTCATTATATAGATAGCCGAGATTGTTCTGCAATTTATGATGTAAAACATGGGTATATATCTTATATGGAAGTGCCTTAAAAGGTGAATCTAAGAAAATTATGTCAAATCGAGAAAATCGACTGAAAATGACCTCCAGTGTCCAGTGAGTTAAAAGTGTATGTTAGTGTTTAAATATGAGGTGTGCAGAGGAGTGACCGGTAAAGAGAAAGAAAGAGGAGGAAGAAGAAAAGTCTCTGTCTCTCCCAACAAGGAGCTGAAGTTCATCCAGTTTGTTGCACAATGAGCGGACGTTAGAGAGAAACATGCCCGGCAGCGCTGTGCGGGATCCCCGTTTCCCTGCGGCGTCTCACTGCGTGAGCCAAGGTGAGCGCCCCTTTCACAAGAATGTCCAGTAATTCCACAGAAGTTAAAAAAAGTTGGAAATAGGTCCGCTGGGGTTGTTACCCTGATGTTCATGAGCTCATCTCTGGTGAAAGAGCTCCGGGAATCGCAGCAGAAAGCAGCATTTAACACGAAAACAACAATAAACGATGAGCACCTACATACCGAGGCAGCCATCTTGAATGTGACATATATGTCACATTGGGCGTATTACATTGGGCGTATTACATTGGGCGTATTAATAATTGGGCGTATTAATAATTACATAATTATAACATGTTTTTTGGGGTTTTTTATTTGTTTTAATATGCTTTGGATTGAACAATATAACATATGTTAGCTAAATATTATTGAATCAGCCAAATTAACTGAGCAGATCATAATTATTTTTCGCATTGTGCATATATGTCACATTGGGTTCTTCGTGACATTTTTTGGTTAACACTTGGAGGTCTGGTGGTCAATTTCTTGATTTTTCTTGATTTTACATACTTTTTAAATTCCCCTTTTTAAAGTCACTAGCATATGATACAAAATCATGTGTTGTATATCAAAAAATACAGAACAATCTCAGCTATCTATATAATGAGGCACCATTGTCCCAAAGGCACAAGTGTAAATATGAAAATATGACTAAAGCTGAAAAATTGAATCTTGATTTTGGAAATGTCTCATATTTGTTGTGAAAACATAACTTTACTCCGGTGGGATAGCGGTTTTGGTGATGGAAATTGGTTTACCAAAAGGTCTTAGGTTCACAAAAGCAGTGGAATATATGAATAAAATGGTAGACACATGTAATTTAATGTCTACAATTTTTTATTATTATATGGTGGGGATGATGAGCTGTGGCTGGCTTTGCGGCCTGCTAGGTGATGTGTTCAGGCAGGCAGACGGACAGGGAGGCTGCTGCAGCGATGCTGCATGTTGTCCTCTGGACCCTCACAGCTCTGAATCCACTCTGTAAAATACATTAATACAGTCAGTATGAGTTCACTGTAAGAAAGTTAACGTGATAGAGACAACAGTTGATTATGCACCGTTCAGTCATAGACACGGAAGATAACAGCCAACACGGAACTATTTACCGACGTGCTAACCGCTCGTAGCTCTCGTCAACACACGTTATTTACTGTCTTACAAACATATAATGGAGGTCCAACACTACTGGTCGTACTGTGTTCACTGTAAGAAAGTTAACGGTGATAGAGACAACAATTGATTATGCCCCGTTTAGTCATATATACGGATGATAACAGCCAAAACGGCACTGTGTACTGACGTGCTAACCGCTACGTAGCTCTCGTCAACACACGTTATTTACTGTCTTACAAACATATAATGGAGGTCCAACACTACTGGTCGTACTATGTTCACTGTAAGAAAGTTAACGGTGATAGAGACAACAACTGATTATGCCCCGTTTAGTCATATATACGGATGATAACAGCCAACACGGAACTATTTACCGACGTGCTAATCGCTCGTAGCTCTCGTCAACACACGTTATTTACTGTCTTACAAACATATAATGGAGGTCCAACACTACTGGTCGTACTATGTTCACTGTAAGAAAGTTAACGGTGATAGAGACAACAATTGATTATGCCCCGTTCAGTCATATATACGGAAGATAACAGCCAAAACGGCACTGTGTACTGACGTGCTAACCGCTACGTAGCTCTCGTCAACACACGTTATTTACTGTCTTACAAACATATAATGGAGGTCCAGCACTACTGGTCGTACTATGTTCACTGTAACAAGTTAACGTGATAGATTCAACAATTGATTACTCACCGTTCAGTCTCACAGAAACGCTGTGGCCAGCTATCTGGCCCGTTAGCTCCGGCTAGCTCCTTGTTAGTGAATCCTTCAGGCTCTGAAGCTGCTCCTTCAGTCCCCTCCAATATAGCTCTGCTCAGGACTCTTTGCTTGGCACCTTCTTACTCACAGTGAAGCTTTGCACACCTCATGTCCATGTTTAGATGCTCAGACGCGGAAGTGGAAACATATCTATCCGCCAGATTTTTAACCATATTTATGTGACGTATTATTGTGATGATATAATTTTATTAAACATTTAGACACCTGGTGGTAACGCTTCGACGCGGGCGCCGACCTCAGAGGGTTAACGTCCCAATGAGACGTATGTGTCACAACGATTTTTATCTGATTCATTTTATATCAGTTTCTTCAAGAAATGTGCTCACAGCAGGTCCAACACATTACATGACATGTTAATTAAGCATTATAATTCTTAAAATGGGTAAATATTACATTTAACAATGAAAAACAAGCTTTTTAAATGTAGCATTTTCTTCAGATCTGTCACAACCTGGATCAGCCATTTTGCAAAGGTTGTTATGGGAACACAAAATCACATGACCCTGTCACATGACCCACCAGGATGTGCAGTAGGTTTATATATGGAAAAATGACAACGATTGCCTTTTTAAAGAGACATTTTTACCTTCAATTGAACAGCCGTGAAACACTTTATTTATGTCACGTAACTTCCTGTTGTGTGTACACACACACACACACACACACACCAATGTGGACCATCTATTCTTTGCAGGCCTGCTTTGGGAGAAAAAAAACCTCCATCTTTTCTCTCAGTGTCTTTTATTCTCTTTCTTTGTGTGTTTGTCAGCGTTCTCTCTTCTCAACTTGATCTCTGTCTCTCGCGTGATTGTGCTTTTCCCGTCTTTCTCTCTCTCTAACCCAGTTTTTTTCTTCCCTACTCAGCATCTTCTGGTTGTTCCCATGTGTGTGTGCATTAGGTTGTGCTGTGTGTGTGCATGTGTGTGTATGTGTGTGTGTGTGTGCATTTGTTTGTTTGAGTGCCTGAGCTGTCGGCTTGCAGCATTTTGGATGGATTTGCTGAGGTTGTATGAGGATTTCCCTTTTTGTCTCTCCTCCTCTGTGTGTGTCTGTGTGTGTGTGTGTGTGTGTGTGTGTGTGTGTGTGCATGTGTGTGCGTGTGTGTGCGTGTGGTCTTGCGGGCTCTGAGGTAATTATGGGAGATTTCTCCCTCACTGGAGCGAGCAAGGGGGCGGGTGCCTGAGGAATAGTTTCTCCCTTTTGCTCCCTCTCTCTCACCCTGATTATGGTCTTGTTCAGGTCATTAGATCGTGCCATTTAATTTGCGTTGCCTGCAAATGCCACACACACACACACACACACACACACACACACACACACACACACAAACACGCTCACACACATTCTCACACTGGCGTGTGATCCAAATGCTTGGAGCGAGTCGTAACATAAACCCGACTCCACAACATAAGTGTTTTTCCTTCTGGTCCCGGCCTCTGCAGCGTTCATTAAACAACAACAACTGCTGTGGCTTTTTATAGACACAAATCAAGTCATGCTTCCTTGTGAGCGGAAATAAACTGCGAGGACGCCTTGTAGTCGGCGCCATTGAAGTGCGGGCCGGTGTCACGTTCGCTCAGGTTTGGCAAACGACCGGCAACAAGAAGCTCGAGAAACAGAAATAAACTCTCGGCGGTGTGGAGGGTGTGAAGTGCGCACGTTACACGTCTTGCACAACATAACGTTAGCTAGCGGTTCAAACCGCTATGCACGTATATAAATTGTTTGCAAGTGTCTTGTCGGCACTTTACCGTCAGTCGAGACTGGAACGAGCTTTTAAAACGTCTGTACGCTTCACAGATCTCTTTCAGGTGGGTTTTTTTCGACACAGGAGGCGCTTCGGACGAATTTTTCGGACTTCTTCTTCCTCGCGCGCGGCTAACGGAACGGACTCCATTTTAATCAGTCCAGCTATCTCAAGGAAATGTTTCTCCCCGTTGTTTCGTATGTTTTCCTGTGAAAGTCCAGTGACTTTTTGCAACCAATGAATGGAAGTGAGCATATTTGGACTATAGCGACCTGTCAATCACCTTGTAAGCCCCGCCCCTAAAGCGTCCCCTGCTTTATGGTCTGTTTGACTCTAAATGACCATAATTTACTAAATGAACATCATGCTGTATTGAAGAAGACTTGAAACTAGAGATTGAGACATAAACTCATGTTTACAATGTTTAATGAGGGAATACATCAAGAGAAGTAGAGTCATTTATATAGACTTCTATACAACCAGAGGAGTCACCCCCTGGTGGTCAGGAGAGAGAATGCAGCTTTAACACATGAAGCATAGACTTCTATACAACCAGAGGAGTCGCCCCCTGGTGGTCAGGAGAGAGAATGCAGCTGTAACACATGAAGCATATACTTCTATACAACCAGAGGAGTCACCCCCTGGTGGACAGGAGAGAGAATGCAGCTTTAACA
>JBAMJR010000100.1:3625000-3677500 GCA_038501785.1 Myoxocephalus aenaeus
ATTTGTATTCTTTCTGTATTCCTATCTCATATATTCATGTATTCATGCCTGATGTTGGTTTTGCAACATTATGTCTTCTTGATTTATCAAATTGTCGTGACACTTAATCACAAAAACTTTAACTTCGGGCTACATATTTGTACAATATTCTGCACGGGGATTAATGCAGTTTAATGCAATCTTTCTTATGGCTCAACCGTTCCTCTGTGTGTTCCTCAGAGAGTCGAGCTCTTACACACCTGCGTCAGAATGCATCGATGCAGGTGTGTTAGCTCAGGTGAGCGGTGACATCATGACGCTGGACATGAAGGGGCGGAGCCTCCAGATGCTCAAAATGTACCAACTCCACCAGATACTGTGTTCACTTGTTTGTGTGCATATCAATAGTTTATCATCTGTGTGTGTGTGTGTGTGTGTGTGTGTGTGTGTGTGTGTGTGTGTGTGTGTGTGTGTGTGTGTGTGTGTGTGTGTGTGTGTGTACTCTCTCTTGTGCTATTCCTGTATCTCATGGCGGAGTGTCTGTGTGTTGAGCAATGACTTCCATGTTGGGAAAAAAAAACACACAAAAAAGTCCTCACACAAGCAGCTGCTGCACATTGACATCTAATGAATGTTCACGTTTACTGTTTCCTGAGCTGAAAATGTTGGGTTGTGTTACACATACTTTCTTTAAACACACGCACACACACACACATCTATATATATATATATATATATATATATATAGAGAGAGAGAGTTATCTTGCAGCATCGCTCGTGTCCCGTATGAAACTAAAAGTACAACCGTAGTCGCCTGAGTCCTTAATAACTCGTTAGTCAGTCCAGTTCAACCTCTTCCTGAGCCTAACTCAGAGGTGTGTGTTGCCTGAAAGTGTATTTTAAAGACACACTGCTTGCAACAAGTAGAAACAAAGGCGAGGTTATCGAGAGGAACCTTCACGCCCAGGCCCACCGAGGAGAAGACGGTAAATCAGTCCTTTTCTTTCATTTAAAATGTACGGGTGACTCCTCCTTTGGTGGTTGCCCAGCAACAACAACAAAAATGTAAAAAAAAAAAAAAAGATGCAGCAAACGCTCCGATGAGGCGATGAAGAGGCGATGAAGAGGCTCTCTGTCTGATCCCTGACCGTCTAAATCTTACCCTGCAACCTGGAACCTGGACACGCCCACTCACACACACACTGAGTACATCATCTCTCTCTCTCTCTCTCTCTCTCTCTCTCTCTCTAATCTGGCCTAGTTGGACTACAGCTGGTGCCAGGGTGTGTGTGTGTGTGTGTGTGTGTGTGTGTGTGTGTGTAATATTTCCAACAGAGGTTGCATGACAGACCACCTGCTAAAACGTTGACCGTGCAAACACACACACACACACACACACACACACACACACACACACACACACACACACACACACACACACACACACACACACACACACACACACATATTTCATATACTGCCCCAAATTGGCAGATTTAGTTTTCCCCTCAAAAATTGATGTTTTTTTTAAAACCTGTCCATTTGTCTACCGTTAAAGTCGAGTCAACATAATCACATACTCCACCGCTCTGTAACCATAGCTGCTCAACGTGAAGTAGAACTCACGTGAAGTTTCAGTAACTCTTCTGTTCAGCAGCAGAGATTCCTTCGTGCATTAATAAGCAACCAGGTTAATGATTCATAACGTCCTTCATTCATCTCCTGTTGTGCTCGGCGTTCACTCAATAATCACAATCAATAGAAGTCACCTTCATCCTCTCATCTACTCTACCTGTGTGTGTGTGTGTGTGTGTGTGTGTGTGTGTGTGTGTGTGTGTGTGTGTGTGTGTGTGTGTGTGTGTGTGTGTGTGTGTGCTGAGGGCGCAGCGCGGCTACTCTGCAGCTTCGGGCAGGAAGTTGAAGGCGTGTCCTTTAAATCTGAGCGGATCGCTTCCATGGAATTTGGTGTAATCTCGATTAATGATTTATAAATATTTAGATTACAGTTCTTCCTTGGAAACACATTGGAAGTAGACATTTAGACTTTAGACTTGATCGTGCATTGACATAAAATAATAATTAACTTCGGAATAAATAAAAGACTGCGTTCATTTTAATCTGTTGCTGATTTGAAAGCTTTATAGAAATTATTTATGACAATCTTATTTCATGGTCAGAAAGTACAGTTGGGTACCGTGGAGGCTCCTCCCATATTCAAGATCTCTGTATTTAATAGACACTGAAGAACATTATTTACTTTGCATTTGTGCACTTTCTTTATTCTTTAATTTTCTTAAATTTAATACGCTCTGCTATGTTATTGTATATATTAAGTATTTTTCATACTTAATATGTGTATGTCTCCTATGTAACTTTGCTCGCTGCTGCCACAAACAAATGTCCCCTTGGGGATGAATAAAGTATATATATATATATATATATATAAAATAAAATGTGCAAAATGTGGAATGACTCGTCCTCAATAGCTTTCCTGTCAGGTAACTGCAGCCCTCACAGGTTTTTCCTGGTTAAGACTTCAATTTGCGGCAGAAACACAGTGATTGAGGCAGGCGGCTTTCGGCCAGCAGACTCCTTCGGTCCAGACTCCTCCGGTCCAGACTCTACCGGTCCAGACTCCTCTGGTCCAGACTCCTCCGGTCCAGACTCCTCCGGTCCAGACTCCTCAGGTCCAGACTCCTCAGGTCCAGACTTCTCCGGTCCAGACTCCTCAGGTCCAGACTCCACCGGTCCAGACTCCTCCGGTCCAGACTCCTCAGGTCCAGACTCCTCAGGTCCAGACTTCTCCGGTCCAGACTCCTCAGGTCCAGACTCCTCAATTCCAGACTCCTTCGGTCCAGACTCCTTCGGTCCAGACTCCTCAGGTCCAGACTCCTTCGGTCCAGACTCTACCAGTCCAGACTCCTTCGGTCCAGACTCCTCAGGTCCAGACTCCTTCGGTCCAGACTCCTCAGGTCCAGACTCCTCCGGTCCAGACTCCTTCGGTCCAGACTCCTCCGGTCCAGACTCCTCAGGTCCAGACTCCTCCGGTCCAGACTCCTCAGGTCCAGACTCCTCCGGTCCAGACTCCTCAGGTCCAGACTCCTTCGGTCCAGACTCCTCAGGTCCAGACTCCTCCGGTCCAGACTCCTCCGGTCCAGACTGCAGCTCGTTGCTGGAGGTGGAGATGTGAACCAACAAGGAGACGGGACGAGAACTGAGCTTGAACATCTTGACACCTCTAAATGTCTCCGACGGCGAAAACATTTCCTGCAGCAAACTCTGGTTTCCTGCAGGAAATGTGTTCCTAAATATTCACCTATCTTTCATACGGGAACATCTGCTTCTGTCTCTGCGAAGGCCTTTACACAAAAAATACAAAACACTCGTTTCAGAACATGTTGAATACGTTCAAACTGTTTCCTGCAGCTCTCAAACAATCATGAAGACACAACATGTTGTCTTTTATTTTTTATGGGTTCTTAGACACAGAATAGGATTCAAATCAATTCAACAGAATGGTCACAGTGGCGGCCATTTTTTACGCGTGTTGCTTCCATTGCGACCGCTGTAGCGTCCATAACTTCCGTATAAACTAAACGTTCTACAACTTCTGCTTCTATGGGTTGGATCAAATATTATGTATTTCATCCATTTCTTTTCCAAGTCTGCCATCCAGCAGCATACATATCTAAAACAATAAACATTCAAACGTGTGTGTGTGTGTGTGTGTGTGTGTGTGTGTGTGTGTGTGTGTGTGTGTGTGTGTGTGTGTGTGTGTGTGTTTAGAGGCTGAAGAGCAGAAGTTGCCTTGAACAGACACGAGCCCATTGAGACATCAATGACAAGAATGCGACACATCCAACGCAGAGTACACACACGCTGCTTTGATTCAGTCTCACACACACACAGCCGACTGAACACACACACACACACACACACACACACTCACAAAAGGAATTCAGATGAGTCACTGTTTGCACATTCTCTCTCTCTCTCTCTAAAACAACTAAACAATGTATTTTCCTATATACATACTGCTGTACTACTCCCAAATATTATTGACGAGAACTCACACACTCTTCGCCAACAGAATAACGCCCAGGTCACACACACACACACACACACACACACACACACACACACACACACACACACACACGGAGGCCACACCCCCACATCAGAGGTAAACAACTGCACAGGCCAAAATGCTTCCGATGTATAATTTGACGTTCTTATGGTCCAAATTATTCTGACGGTTACACAAAAACATGAAAAAAGATTTGAATCAACATTTGCCATAATAAAGAATCACAACCAGACTTGTCATGAGATTACAAGTCATCAAATGAATTATGGGAATACAATAAAAAGATTTCACTTCAGTTAAAAGCTTTTCTTGCATAACTTTGGCATTTTCCGGGTATCCCCTAATTACCCAATGAGCGTTAACTGAATTCTGCAATCTGCAATTCAGTTCTTTAATTCTTCAGCCACGTTTGGTTTTCCTTTGGTTTCTCCTTTCAGTTTCCGCTCGCTGCAAAGTGTCCTTTTGAAATAAAACCTCCAACATCGGTTTACTTACATTCGAGGTTTTCTTGGTTTGGTTTTGGGCAGCGAAGGCTCGGGGTTTGGGTTGAAATAGCTCGAGTTACGGCGAGGTTAGACTTCCGCTTCTCGTGGGACACGAACACGAACAGCGGTATCCTGGGTGAAAGTCCTGTGTTTGATGAGTTGGGATTTGAGAGCGAGTTCTCGCATGAGGACGTTCCGTACTTGTGTTTCGTCCTCGCTTTTCTCCCTGGTTTTGAGGTGGGCGGGGTTTAGGAGCATTTCGATTCAAAATGTGATGACAGTTGCGTTGTTTCTTTGCAATGTCAATCAAATCTTATGAAAACACACTTGTGATGAAGCACTTAGCTGAGTCCTTCAAGCTTGAATTTGAAACTTTGAAAAACTAAAGCTAAAACTATCGTCTTTTTAGGAAGTAATGGATATTTGATATACATATTTTTTTTCTTCTTCACAAAGCATTGTTTTCTGGGGCTTTAAAACCTTTTGGAAACCTTCCTCGGAAACTGCATACCCAAACTAAAAAGGGCGTATCTCTGCAACCACTAGGGATATTTGAATAATGTTGGTGTTATAATAAAAGGTACACATGTGAGATTTTGTTCAGATGTGTAAATATCAGTCTATATGTTACTGGTTAAGAGTAAATGAAGATGACACACAGAAAAAATTAAAAGGTTTCAGGTCCGCCTAGAAAAAAAATCACTTTCAGGATGATTATTTCTTTGAAATGATGCAGCTGTAAGATCCAACTCTAACCCAAATCATAGCACAATATGTGAACATTCACTAACCCAAATCATAGCTCAATATGTGAACATTCACTAACCCAAATCATAGCTCAATATGTGAACATTCACTAACCCAAATCATAACACAATATGTGAACATTCTCTAACCCAAATCATAACACAATATGTGAACATTCTCTAACCCAAATCATAGCTCAATATGTGAACATTCTCTGACCCAAATCATAGCTCAATATGTGAACATTCTCTAACCCAAATCATAACACAATATGTGAACATTCACTAACCCAAATCATAGCTCAATATGTGAACATTCACTAACCCAAATCATAACACAATATGTGAACATTCTCTAACCCAAATCATAGCACAATATGTGAACATTCTCTAACCCAAATCATAACACAATATGTGAACATTCTCTAACCCAAATCATAACACAATATGTGAACATTCTCTAACCCAAATCATAGCTCAATATGTGAACATTCTCTAACCCAAATCATAGCACAATATGTGAACATTCTCTAACCCAAATCATAGCACAATATGTGAACATTCTCTAACCCAAATCATAGCTCAATATGTGAACATTCTCTAACCCAAATCATAGCACAATATGTGAACATTCTCTAACCCAAATCATAACACAATATGTGAACATTCTCTAACCCAAATCATAGCACAATATGTGAACATTCTCTAACCCAAATCATAGCACAATATGTGAACATTCTCTCTGCAAAGGTTGACTTTGATCAAATGAAGCAGAACAAAGTTAGAGAGGGTTTAGAACAGAGAACATTCAGGCGAGGACTCCAAAATTTGCATTTGCGCACATCTGTGACATTTGAATTTTCTCATGTACCAAACCATATAGTTCACTTGTATATTAATTACCAAATACAGCAATTTGGGGCTCTTTTTTTCTTCTTCATAAAGCAAGATATGATTTACAGTGTTGTATAACAATCGCTCAGTCTTTGGTTTCTAAAAGGTTAAGGTCTGTCTCACGTCGTCTCGCAGGCACACAGGTGCGTCGTGATCGGTCGCACAAACTGTTTCGTTGCTGGATCTCGACCGCTGGTCTCAAAGTCAGAGGTTTGTGGTCCGTGTGCGACGCCGAGGCCTCGGAGCACCGGGGGCTGCCGCACAATGAAAGTAATGAGATGTTTTAATGAGGCTGCTTTAATGAGCGACATTAGCCCCGCATTAAGTTCTCGGGGCAGCACTAGATTTACAAAAAAATATAAAATGGATCCTGAACTTTAAAATCAGGTAACAGCTAATGAGAGTTGGTTTAATGACTGATTCTCTTTCTACAAGAGGACTTTGGACTCTGAACCCCTGGACTAGTTCTGAAAGTTTAGTAGTAGAAATCAGTTGTAGTGCCCTTTAAATCTGTAAAGCTCCAGGAGAAATGTCCTACTGTACTACTTCTATTTAAAGACTTGAAAGCAGTTCATTTTGGAACTGCAAATATTGTTTTGTTCTGCTTCTGCACACTCGCTGGATTCATTTGGATTTAACTGCATTCAACAAAGGAGTGTCACCTGCAGGAGAAATGCAGAATGGACTCCTGCAGAGGCAATTGTGTCGCAGATAATCCATATGGCTGGACGTTGTTTAAACAGTACGATGCCAGGTCCCTAAAAGGGATACCGATAGAGAACTTAGTTTTAAACCCATCATGTGAATGGAAGCTTTGCCCATTGCCCAGCTGAGCTGTTAGCTCTGTTAGCTGCTAGCTCAGACATCAGTCAGTATTCTCTATTATATTTTCGGCAATGCTTGATGAACAGGATGAAATGTTTTCAGTGCTTCGGAGCCCCTGCTGCTTCTGCCCATCCATCAGCTGGATATCTGTCCAAACAACTCTGCCTTCTGTGCCCTGTTTATAGACTAATGCATATGCACGAGTGTGTCTGTTTGTGTGTGCGTGGCGGCACGCACGCATGCGTTTATACTCCAATCAATATTCCTTGAAGGCTTCGGGACGAGCGGCGACGATTCGCCTCACGTTGCTCCCCTCTCGACAGCCGGGACAAAGCAAACAGCAGAATATGGATCAGAGCCGCTGCTGTCCAGCTGCTGCAGGGCATGCTGTGTTGACTGAAGAGGTACAATCTGAGAAGCCGGTTTCTACTCTTTTTTTTTTGGTGACTAGTCACCGGCAACAAAGGCCCAATAAATCATGCAGAGTATACATACGCCCTCAGTGGTGTCATGGATTGATTTTAGCAAAGGTATGGAATGTCTTAGAGGTTTTCCTCATGCATAAACACACCACAAAACTTACAGAAAGAATACCTTGCTCTATATATATATATATTTTATATATATATATATATATTTTTTTTTTATTTTATTCGCACAGGAACTATTAATCCTGTGATTTGCAGCTTTTTTGTGTTAATTACCATAAATATCAAGCTTGTGACTCCCAGTCATGAACATCCAAACAGTTTTTTTTCTCACTTTATTAAAAAGTGGGATAATCATAGGGGTAAATAAAAACACGAGTCAACTCTGGTTGTATAGAAGTCTATGCTTCATGTGTTAAAGCTGCATTCTCTCTCCTGACCACCAGGGGGTGACTCCTCTGGTTGTATAGAAGTCTATGCTTCATGTGTTAAAGCTGCATTCTCTCTCCTGACCACCAGGGGGCGACTCCTCTGGTTGTATAGAAGTCTATATAAATGACTCTACTTCTCTCTTGATGTATTCCCTCAGTAAACATTGTAAACATGAGTTTATGTCTCAATCTCTAGTTTCAAGTCTTCTTCAATACAGCATGATGTTCATTTAGTAAATTATGGTCATTTAGAGTCAAACAGACCATAAAGCAGGGGATGCTTTAGGGGCGGGGCAACACAGTGATTGACAGGTCAGTGTGTTTTTACTTCATCAAAGTTAATTCTAACATTGTTGGTCACCTAAAAAGACAGCGCTCAGTCCTGACCCTCTCGTGTCACTTCTGGTTGCAAAAAAAAAACAAGATGGCGACGGTCAAAATGCCAAGTTGAGGCTTCAAAACAAACCAACTGCAGCATCCTCGAATCATCCGAACCCATTGTTATTGGTGTAACAGAATCCTCCCAAAAGCTTTTATTATTTATAATAAAAATAAGTATAAGAGTATAAGAAAACCGCACACGTCCCTTTATGATAATCAACCGACGGCCTCGGCCTCCTTGTTGACATCAGCTGCAGGTTGAAGCATTATGAGCACAGCTGGAAGGACGTTATTGACCATTTCCACCGCTCGGCCAAAACCCACATTTCTATATGAAGAATAATTCATAAAGGCCCTCCTCCCTGTGAGTGTTTCAGGCCAGCGCTGCACCTTTTCTGTCTCCACTGAAGGTTGAATCCATTTCCTGCCTTTGTGAATCTTTGTTTTTCGGCTCATTTGCTCCGTTTCTTTCTCGCTCTCGACGTCCCATCATCTCTCTTCTCTTCCCCGCCACTTCTCTTTTTAACAATCCTCCCAGCGCCTTTTTTGTGTGTGTTTCCGGACATAAGGTCGTTTTTGTAAATGGAGCTCTGACCTCGACATGCCTTGACCCCGCCCTCCGACATACCTCACCGTATATATAGAAAGGTGCCATAAAGTGTTCATGCAGAACACGCGTTCAATGTCAGCAGAGGACGCTCATACCGAGTGAATAAAAGTAGGACGATTGATGATTAATAGGTGTGTAATTAGCTTGTTTTTGACCTGGATTTACATTATTATCAAGTCCATTACACCGTTTATCTTCAGTAGTAAAAAAAACACTATAGTTCTCTGTGTGATTTGAGAGTAAAGGCAGATTGTCCTTGTTATATTTTTTGGCACCATGGGAACACATTTGCTACGTTTCATATCGTAACCTCGTTCCCATGGTGCCAAAACCATTTGTGTATCACAGAGATGGCCTCTTTTTCTTTTTCATTGAGGGAAAAGAAATGCACCCCCTCCTTCGTGTCTGTGTGTGTGTGTGTGTGTGTGTGTGTGTGTGGTGCGCATGTGTGTGTGTGTCTGCCTTTCTGCCTATATAGGCTAAATGCGTGCTTGTATTTCTTTCTGCAAGTAGGCTGGCAGCGAGGAGCGCTTGATTCGTCTGCAGGGCCACAGCGAAGGGGCTCAGCGAACTGAATGCATTGAGGAGCTGAAGCTGGATGAGAGAGGGAGAGAGAGAGAGAGAGAGAGAGAGAGAGAGAGAGAGAGAAGGAAAGGATAGAAATGAAGAGCAAAGACAGGGAGAGACTGCACAACCTTCTTTGTAAATATTACACTTGATCATGTTAATGATGCAAATGTTGAAATTTGCATTTGAGAGGGAGGACCTTGAGGATTCTCCGTGGGACGACGCCGGCATATCAACAATGCAGTTATTTTGCATTTGTTGTTTCATATGGCGGAGAATGCAAATGAAGTTCATCAAATTAGAAATAAAACATGAAGAATAAGAGACGGAGAGAGAGAGAGAGAGAGAGAGAGAGAGAATACAAGATGGAGGGAACGGAAACCAAAAGAAGAGGAGGGAAGAGGAGGAAAGAGAGAGTGAGTGATAGAGGAGGAGGGGGATGTGCATGAAAAGAGGGAAGATGAGAGTAAGAGAGAGCAAAGAGAGAGAGAGAGAGAGAGAGAGAGAGAGAGGGAGAAAGATTAAAAGAGAGCGTGGACAGAGAAAAGGGAAAAGACCAGAGCATCAGCAGTCAGAGATCAGAGCGAGCGAGCATGGGAAGTCTCAGAGAGAGAGAGAGAGAGAGAGAGAGAGAGAGAGAGGAAGCAATGAGTCATGTGAGCCAGAAGTGTAAACTCTCCCTCCCTCTCTCTCTCTCTCTCTCTCTCTCTCTCTCTCTCTTCCTCGTTCTTGTTTCTTCCACTTAGATACAAGAGGAACTCTCAGCCAATCAGGACACAGCGTCTCTGCATCACACTGCCTATCGTCTCTCTCTCTCTCTCTCTCTCTCTCTCTCTCCCTCTCTCTCCTCTGTGACTGTGTCTCTCTTTCTGTCTGTATGACCCACCCAACAGCACTCTCTCTCTCTCTCTCTCTCTCTCTCTCTCTCTCTCTCTCTCTCTAAATTAAATTCAATATAGGCTTTATTGGCATATATATTACATTAAATTATACAATATTACAAACGTGTCAAATATTAATGAGTTTATAAAGAAAAGAGGAAAAAAATCATGAAAATAGAGGGAACCCTTGATCTCTCTCTCTCTCTCTCTCTCTCTCTCTCTCTCCATTTATATCCCCTTGAATCCGCTTTCCCGGCCAAGTATGTTTAACCCTTTAACGTCCAGAAATAATTCAAGTATCATTGTATTCCAATCCGCCTGTTTCACGCAGCGACGAGACATTTCACTGGACGGTAAACATCGAGCTGTTCTCAACTTTCCTTCGGCTCTGATTCACTCTGTTCTGTTCCATCTGCTCCACTGGAATTTAAAATGATTTTGAATAATATGTTGGCAGCATGCCCGCATGAGGACTCGGTCTAGACTGATTTAGATTTGGCACAATATACAAATACAAATGGAATTTGAACGTGTTTCTGTTGCCTTCACCGTTTCCTGACATGTAATAAACCAAATGATTAATACGCTAAATCAAGAAAAACAAGCAGATTAATCAGTTGGGAAAATGAACCGTTCCTCGTTGCCCCGCTTCAAACCCTCACAGGTGGTTCTGGGTTCCCTGCTGAGCTTTCAGATCACAGCTGCAACAAAGTCAGGAAGACGACAATCAAACACGTTTTATACGAAGCCATGTCGTAAAATAAACAGAGGATTTAAATCACGTGGGATGCAAACAAGAAGGCATGAACATAGACGCACGTGTCAACAATACATGAGCGACAAACGATGACTCAGCTTTTGTGCGACACGAATGGTTTGTCTTCAGGCTCGTTGTCCGCCTTTTTTTTCCCGCCCCCAATATGAGACGATCATATTTACTAATTAATACGTCTCTTCGGAGCTGCTTAGACATTTATGATCTCAATTCAACACTGAGTCCGCCGCTCCGCGTGCCGCTCAGTGCTGTTGCTATGCGGCGAGTTGCTCCTCCACACCTCCGTCAGCACGGCGACAGGAAGTCGGTAACGCGTTGAGGACCCCGGTGTCGGGGTTTGAACATATGGCCCTTCTGGTGTCGGGGGTGCATACGGAAGAAGATGCAAATCTAGTTTTTCACCAAAGCTTCATCGGCTGTAGAAACCAGGATTACGACATTAAATACATGCTGCTGCACTATGGATGTAAATACAGTCAGATGTTATGCAATGTGGGATTATTGCACAGATCTTCATGACTGTGATGTAAACATTTCTCTTTAATCACTTACTTTCTGCCTTTTTATCTCTCTCTCCCTCTCTCTCTCTCTATCCTCATTATTATTAACTCTTTAAATCTGGACGGATATTTCCATCTCCGTGTTTCCATCTGTCTCTCTTCCTGGCGTGCGTTCAGTCGAGGATGAAAAGCTCACACACACACACTCGTGCACACGAGGATGACTCGGTTAAACACAATGCGTGCTAAGCCTCTGTGTCAGCAGATGGAGGGAGGGGGGGAGAGAGAGAGGGCGAGAGAGGGAGGGGAGGCTGAGAGACGTAGCTGGACAAATGCAGGTACTTCTCACGGATGAGCTGAGAAGCCTGAGTGATGTCTGTGCACGCAAAGGTGTGTCTGCCAATGAAAACGTGACATTCGTGTCCGTGTTTGCATCTGTATTGTTGAGTTTGCTAATCTGCGTGACACGTATTGTTTCTGTGTGTGTGTGTGTGTGTGTGTGTGTGTGTGGGTGTGTTTACATCCATATTGTTTGGACATCCGTGACCAATCTGGGTTAATCGATACACACACACACACACGCGCGCGATTGATTTGCTTCACGATGTTATGTGAGCGAACGTGACGTCACGAATGGAGGGCAGGAGGACGCAGAGCGCTGAACTACGCTAGATGTGACTGAGCAGTCTAACCAGCGTGCTGAACGTAAGCATTCCTCTTCCTGGGAGACGGGAAACCGCGACGGAGAAGACGAGTCCTGCAGAATTAAAACCGTCTTTTTTCATCCCAACGATTAAAACACCAAAAACGAGGAAGTCTCTTGAAATTCAATTTGCGTTTCACAAAACAGACCCGGCCGGAACTGCGGCAACAAATGGTGGTGGAGAAAAAAAAGACCATATGGCTGTAATGTGTGAATTAAAGTGAGACAAACATCGACTGAGAAGGTGAGAGGTGGACGGGTGCAACAAACGGAGATCTTCCAGCCAGGAGACGGCGATCAACGTTGATGTTTTTGTGACGTAACTTCAGTAACGTATCTTTTCCTCAATATAAGTAGCTTTTGTGGCCTAACTACATATCTACTAATTTATTCCTTAACATAACTAAGTGGTTTTGCTGCCTAAAGCTAACCGGGTTTCATGTTAGGATACGTTGCATGAAGATACGTTGCATGATGATACGTTGCATGAAGATACGTTGCATGAAGATACGTTGCATGAAGGTACGTTGCATGAAGATACGTTGCATGAAGGTACGTTGCATGAAGATACGTTGCATGAAGGTACGTTGCATGAGGATACGTTGCATGAAGATACTACGTTGCATGAAGATACGTTGCATGAAGATACGTTGCATGAAGATACGTTGCATGATGATACGTTGCATGAAGATACGTTGCATGAAGATACGTTGCATGAGGATACGTTGCATGAGGATACGTTGCATGAAGATACGTTGCATGAGGATACTACGTTGCATGAAGATGCGTTGCATGAGGATACGTTGCATGAGGATACGTTGCATGAGGATACGTTGCATGAAGATACGTTGCATGAGGATACTACGTTGCATGAAGATGCGTTGCATGAGGATACGTTGCATGAGGATACGTTGCATGAAGATACGTTGCATGAAGATACGTTGCATGAGGATACGTTGCATGAGGATACGTTGCATGAGGATACTACGTTGCATGAAGATACGTTGCATGAGGATACGTTGCATGAAGATACGTTGCATGAAGATACGTTGCATGAGGATACTACGTTGCATGAAGATGCGTTGCATGAGGATACGTTGCATGAGGATACGTTGCATGAAGATACGTTGCATGAAGATACGTTGCATGAGGATACGTTGCATGAAGATACTACGTTGCATGAGGATACTACGTTGCATGAAGATGCGTTGCATGAGGATACGTTGCATGAGGATACGTTGCATGAAGATACGTTGCATGAAGATACGTTGCATGAGGATACGTTGCATGAGGATACGTTGCATGAGGATACTACGTTGCATGAAGATACGTTGCATGAGGATACGTTGCATGAGGATACTACGTTGCATGAAGATACGTTGCATGAGGATACGTTGCATGAGGATACGTTGCATGAAGATACGTTGCATGAAGATACGTTGCATGAGGATACTACGTTGCATGAAGATGCGTTGCATGAGGATACGTTGCATGAGGATACGTTGCATGAAGATACGTTGCATGAAGATACGTTGCATGAGGATACGTTGCATGAGGATACTACGTTGCATGAAGATACGTTGCATGAGGATACGTTGCATGAGGATACTACGTTGCATGAGGATACGTTGCATGAAGATACGTTGCATGAGGATACGTTGCATGAGGATACGTTGGGGATAAAACAACATAATCAAGTAAACCAGTCTAAATGAATCACATTCGGCCTGAGCCGACTTACAAGCGTTACAACGTTACATAACAAGTGTTAAGTCAACGTTTACTTTTGGTTCACGCGGGACACGAACAGCAGCCTCCTGGGTGAAAGTCCGTTGGTTTGACTCACCCATCCCTCACCTTATTGTTACACAATAATTTCAATAAGGGTCTCTCGATTTATTACCTCGCTTGCTCTGACCGACCTGCAAAAAACGTCGCCATCCAACAATGTTTGCAGAAACAAAGCCAACATTTGTGTCCTGCATGGCGACTGGGCTGAGAATAACTCTCCTTTTATTGATTGAAAGAACAAAAATTGCCCGACGTACTTACTCTGTTGTAATTATTGCCAGAGGGGATCTGAAGTGTGAGTCAACAGGCAAGACGCTGATATCCGTGCAGACAGCCCTTTGATTTACAGCGCCGCGCTCAGCGTTAAACCATCTGCATAAAACAAGTCCTGTGGTCTCCAAGTGGAGTCACGGGTTAGACTCTGGCTGCTGACACATTGATCCATTTGCTCATTTTATCTATTCCTCCATAATTTACGGCCGTGAATCTCGCGCGCTTCTGCCGAAGTGAAGAGATGGATATAAATCTACAGAGAAAGCAAAGACACACGGGGAGCATACGGACATGTAGCCGAGTAATCAATAACCCTACCTGTGGTTGGATCTTCCATTGTATCTAATGCGTCTAATAAATGAGCCAATGTTCACCAAGGCTACTGTGGGAACACGCAGTACTTCACATTATGTAGAAGCTCAAATGAAACATAGACGGGAGTCATATTTGCCAATATCTTCTTATCTTGACATTTACACAGTGGAGTGTTATAAAAATGTTATAGGACAATGTTACAGGCCGTTCTTGAGGACTGTCAGGAAGTGCTCTGAGGTGCCAGACTTGAGGGTAGCACCTTCTTATACCGAGGAATCTGGTTTCCAAGCGGAGACATGTGGGTTCAAGTCTCAACAGCTGCTTCTCATGACCCAGAAAGAAGGTTAACTACCAACGCCACTTTTAGGACTGTTCAGGTTTTCATCGGATGACGTCGGGGTCTTCTCCAAGCTGTGCTCTAAGCTGAGTTGCTTGGGAGCCCTGGGAACCAAAGGTGTTTGGAAATCACAGCAGGCACGCTTTTACCCAGAATGGGCCAGTTGTGCCGGCCACCTTCGGCCTCACGTTACAACCTCGGTTTCTTCAGTCTGGACGTGTTATGGTCAAAAAGACATAAATTAGGGTGACCAGATTTGAGTTTGTGAAAAAGAGGACACTTCGGACGTTTTTGGAATCCCTGCCGGACGCTTCTTTTAGGTCTCGAAAAGAGGACATGTCCGGGAAAAAGAGGACGTCTGGTCACCCTACATAAACTGCGCTCAACCCCAATATACATGCACACACACACAATCACAGCCCAGATTTGGAAAAAAACGATTGAACATGATATTCTGCACATGGATCCTCACGCTGCGTACACTCTGTGTGCATTTAGCTGTCGTCTGCACATCTGTTATTTGTGCCTCATTTGCTGTTTATCAACCTCGGTGCACCTTGAACATCTGTGACTCTGCTGAGTCTGTCAGCGCTGCTCCGCTGGAAGAATTATTTGTCTCCGAAAGGATGTCTGCGACGGGTTTGGGTGTACGGTCTATCATCTGGCTTCTACTGTTTGTGGACGTGCAGACTGCAAAGCGGCATGAAGCCGAGAGACAGCTGATCCAGATGTGTCGGGACGTCGCTGCAGACGGCGGAGGAGAGAAGGTCTCAGTTCTCTAGAAATGCGTCTGATTCCTCTCTAATCGTGACTTTATGTTGCATTTCTCCTCACATCTTAGCCCCCACCTTCTGAAGACACGAGGACCTTAGCGAAGTTGGGGGAATGTAGATGTTGGGAAGAAGATTGGGATGTACCAACGAACTAAAATCCCTGTTTTATGTGCTTTATTGCAAAGTATCTGATCTGGGACAAAGTCACAGTGTTGTGAACACAAATGAAATCCGGCAGTGGTTCACAGCACCGGGCTCAAGGTTAATCCTCCCTGAACGATGAGACTTCTGGTCTCCTAATGGGGGCGTGGCATCGAATCCCACTCCTGAAATCCTCCTCCAGTTATGACTCCCTCCGTAGTGACAGGGAGACGTAGCGCATCACCAACTGAAATTGCCTTTCATGATGATTGAATAGTCGACCTAACGCTACGCCTCTTAATTACACGTCCAACCTGTCACACCCTTCATGGGTCCATTGATGAATAGGTGATGCCAAGTCTTTTTTACTTGTCATTGGTTATAAAATGCCTCGATAAGGCTGGTCTCATCCATACCTACAGAAAATAATGCGTATTTTATCCACGTAATCTTAATGGGTGTCAATCAACACTCAGTAACGGCACGTAAAATGAGAAGTAACTTTTCGAAAGATATCATATGAACCGTTGTAGGAGGATACGTTGCCTGCGTAAGGAAAAGAGAATATCAGCGAGAAGATTGCCTATTTCTTAGTTATTCTTGATGCTTATTCTGCACAAAATCAGACGAAATCTCGCAGGTTCGCCAGAAATTCTTTAAGCTCAGAGTTCAGCAGCTCTGCCGCCTTCGACATGCTCCGACTCAAAGTGGGAAGCTCTGCTGCTCCTACTCCTTCAGGAGCTTCACCTCGCTGCAGTAAAATGAGAGATTTTCCGAAGGGACCCTGGTGCACTACTGCTTTTGTCCACAGGGACCGCCAAAATCAACACCAACTGAAAGTCCCTCATAGCAGCTTTAAAGTAGAGCAAAAGCCTTCTAGCTTGATGACTAAACTACACAAACACATATTTCTGCACACATTGTTATACATGCATAGCTGGTATATGCAACCTGATCTCGCTGACAGACACCAACTCTCTCTCTGTCTCTCTCTGTTTGGGAGAACGCGCTCCTGTGTCCTAGTTTTCAGAGAAAACGCTTTTGCTTCATCTGAATGGAAATCAAGCAGCGAGGTAATGGGAATCATGAAGTTGTTAGGACGGCTTTTACGGCACACATGAGGAGAGCTGTTCTGCAGTCAGCTTTTATCTCCCGGGACGCCGCGACTCAGATAGTCGGGGAGGCGTGCCTGGTGATCCAAGATCTGCAATCCTGCTCACAGAGGCTTGAAAAACGCTGGCCTAAAGATAGAGAGAACGCCAGGGTAAATATAGAGACAGTGGGATGTTTCATCGCTGCTGGTGCATGATAACTGAACTCCCATTGCTGGTCGTTTTTGTACGTTTTCAGCTTGATTTGAAGGACACTCGAGTGAATGCAGTGAATGCACTCGCACACTCTCACAGCAAACTGACGAGGCTCCGGCGGTTGCAGGGTATTTTTTTCTTCATCGTAAAAATGACTGATGTTTGCCATGTTTCAAAGGTAATGTGTTGGACTAAATATAGTCAGGAGCATTTTTGCTTCAATTGTGATGCCGTAAAATGGCTCCAAGAATCCAAACAATCTCCACAGGTGTCTATTGGGAACAACTTTTATGTCAATTAGGGCCACGATTTACCGTCTGACTATAAAAGCAAGGCGCCTCTGTCTGCCTGTGTTTGTGAGCGGATGTCCTTCTCATATCTCAAGCTACTTCACACTTGGCGAGCGCATTGAAGGTGGTGCAAGACGGCCAGATGGTGGCGCCATAACAATTAACTTTTTTTGTTTTTTGTTTTGACCTGGTCATTTATTAACTGTAAGTCTCAGAAACAACTAAATTCGGTTTCCTGGATTCTCTGGTTTCAAAAGAATCCGCCTTTATAACGCCTACCACCACGCACATTTGCAGTTGTTGTTTTTTTTACATTGCAATTTTTCCCCATTTTTAAGTCTCCAAATTTGTGTTATTCACTTCCACTCCTACAGATTTTAAACAATTGTCACCAGATTTGGCAGAGGACATCTTTGGACGAAGCCAGAAAGACTTACTTTATTTGATTTTGGATGTTTCATACATTTCGCTAAAGCTGGCCTTCAAAGTGAACTCAAATGTTGTCGGCAAGGCTTTAATAAAAAAAAAAGCAATATCTCCTGAATCTGACGTCTCAGTGGCCATGAAACATGTAGTGCCATTTACCAATAGTTGACAATGGTGCAGCATCATCTAACGATAAATCAAGGAATCTCTGTTCCCTTTGGATATCTCGAGAACCTTTCACCCGATCTACCTCACACGTGATGGGTGTTAAGTTGCACGCAACACACAAGCAATATTAATAAACTTTAAAAACAAGCAACCAAATGACCATCAGTCTCTGCATCAGTGGCGGCGTGGCTTCAGGGCTCTGCAGACCGAGTGGAGCATGTCGTCTGCCGCTGAACGGCAGATGAACTCACGCTACAACCAAACTCTTCTTCCCTTCATCTTCTTCTTGACATCGCTGCAAGCAGAACTCCAAGAAATCACACCTTTCTCCTGCACTAGCTAATAATGATTTTAAAGACAGAGTCACATCAGGATCATTTCTATCCCGTGCTCTTAAATACTATGACTTTTGACTTATGGAAATAATACTTCACTCCTGAGTTCTTCCTTTGGCGGTGCTATTGCTAATTATAAGCGTCGGAGGACAAGAGTGCCGAATTGATGAAAAAGGTGGAACAAAAGGTGATTAGAAAGAGAAGTTTGCTTTGGAAGTTGTTAAATTGGCAGATAGCGTGAAGGAACTGAGCTCTTTTCTACCCGTCTTTATCAGGAATTAGAATGTCCTCGGTGAGGCGGCATGTAAATGAGGACATTTGAAAACGCTGCACGTTTGCACCTCCGTTTGTCACCTGTGTGCGTGAGACAAAGAGGAAGAAATATAATAAAGAAAAGGAGGAGGATGGCAGTGATGATAGGAGAGGCGGAGGGAGAAAGATGGTGAAGAAAGGAGTAGAAGGAGGTTCTGATGGGAAAGCAGGGAGGAGGTGACGAAGGAGAGTAATGGAGGATGAGAGAGGAAAAGGAGAAGATGAAGGAGGAGAGGTCACAGTAGATGAGGGAAAGAAGAGATAAGATAAGGAAACAGAGAAGAAGGAGACAAGAGGGAGAGGAAGAGCGGAGAAGATGAGTTTGTAGTAAGGCAGATGATATTGAGGAGTAAAGGAGGATGAGGAGAGAGGACTGAAGTCAAGATGGGGATAACAATGAGGAAGGAGGAAGGGAGGAGGAAACTGAGGAAGGAGAAAGGGTAGTAGGAGGAAGGAGAAAAGAAAAGAAGGAGAAGAAGGAGGCAAAGAAGAAGGTAAGAGGAAGCTGTGAAAACGTCTCTTCATCAGTGTTAATGCAGACACTACCTATAAAAGCACACACACATACGTGTGCAGTGTACTTGTGCGGTCCCTCGTTGATGCGACTTGTTTCCTAGTCACTAGCTGCAACGTTAAGCACCACAGCCACATGACTAACCCCCGACCATGTGACCTTAAACTGAACTAATGACATCTGTGACCCCAAATCTTCACCTTTAAAATGGGCCTTTTGAAAGAAAACGCTTCACTAAAAAAGGTTACTTTCCTCCCAGACGTTTGTATGAAGGTTTTCTGGGGGGTAGGGGTGTGTATTTGGGGAAAGTGTGTGTACATGTTGAAGAATTCTGATACGAAGCCCTTTCACACATTTCCACAGCTTTTTGTTGATCCAAAAAATCATTTCAATAGCTTCGTGCAGGTGAGGCAAATCTGTGAGACGCTTTCATGCAGATAAATCGGCACGCGGAAGCTTTTTCAAACAGCAAATGAAAAAAACAGGGAAAAGTTAAACTCAGTCATCAGCTGGCCTCAGTCTGCAGAGAACATCGTTTATCGACGGCCTGCTTTGACACAGCCGGGGCCGAACGTGGCCCCTCCCCCCCTGCTGATCAATAAACACATGACCCGTCTATGAAATAGGTCACGCCACTGATTGATAACTACAAACAAGACGTATGCATCAATAGAGGATGTTGTCTGTCTGCGTTGCCGTGTGTAACTCTGTGGCAGCTTTATGATATGTTAATAAACCAGGCTTTGGAGTCATCAGCGTTTGTATTGAATTGATCTGGTTCTCGAATATCGCACGTGATTCGGATCCAACGTGCGTTAAACATGAAGGCGATTTATTACGCGGGACTTTGTGGGACAGTTTTAGTGTCCCGTGATGATCTCAGCGCCGTTCCTCTCTTGACTCTTGATTTTGCAGCGAGCTTCCTCCCCCGGCGTCGGCACTAACGCATCATTGGGGGGACGTGCCGTCGGCGTAATGGGAATATAATGTTGTTGGATGTAAATTGAAAAGCATCACCATTATCACTGCTGTTTAGTGTGAGAGAACAACATCCAATAGGAGGAGAGAGAGTCAGCAGACAGCGAATTAATTATATATTTGCGTGATGTAGCAAAAATATAAAAACATTAAAATGCTTCAAATCAATCAAATGTAATTCAGCAACCGAGTCGGCAGAATTTTTGTTTTTGTTTCTGCAAACACAGGATACGTTTTATGACGTTTCTGAACAAAAACACGTTCCATAAATATGTTTCAAAAAGCAGCTCAATAAAGCAGCGCAGCATAACGAAGCGGCGCGACGAAGCGGCATAAAGAAGCACTGTAACAAAGTGTGTCGAAGGAGCGTGGCGAAGGAGCGTGGCGAAGGAGCGTGGCGAAGGAGCGTGATTAAGCAGCGCAGCGCGACGTAGCAGCGCGACGAAGCACCGCGACGTAGCAGCGTGACGAAGCAGTGTGACGAAGCAGCGCAACGAAGCAGCGCAAGGCAAGGCAAGTTTATTTGTATAGCACATTTCAACAACAAGGCGACTCAAAGTGCTTCACATAAAACCATTAAAAGCATCAAAACAAATCAAAAGCAGCGCGACGTATCTAGCATAAATAAATAGCAGACTGGCACACTTTCTCAAGTAACACGAGGTAACAAGAGTAAAGTAAACATTTACTTTAGGTTTCACATGGGCCACCAACACTCGTTATGATACCTCGTAGCTTTAAGAGTAGATGGATACGTTGCTCGTTCTGTGTGACACTAAAACATCGACATTCAACGTATCCGTGGTTTTCAGAAACGTACAAGGCCGACATTGTTTTCCTGCCGACTGGGCTGCACGTTTCCATTTGCTGCTTTTACGCAAACAAATTCAACAGGATTTGACAGGATTACATAATTAAAAGCAGCTCCAGTGTGTATAGAACATTGGACTCCGGTGTATCTGCTGCATTCAGATACACTAACATTGCTCAAGAAGGGATCAACTGGAGGAATGCATGTACACGTCTTCGCCTTTTACCCAATTGGCAGTTGTTTGTCTGATGGCCTCTTTACTGTGTGTCTCAAGAGTTTTCCAGACAAGTTCCTATCACATTTCCTCACGTTTATTATGTGTAATACTCTGGTTGGGGCTCTAAAGAGCCTCTCGCAGTTTTGTTGTCAGTGCTTTTTTTAATTCCTTTGATATTTTCAGATCAGCACTAACTTATATGAATATGAATACTAATCAGCTGCGTGTTTATGCATAACAAATTATGTAGCAGTATAAAAAGAAGCCTAAAATCCGAGGCCACTTCGATAAAAACATACAGACCTGTCGTGCAGCGAGATCCGAACTTCTGAGCTCTCTTCTTCAAAACGCATCTGTCTGATTGGTTGATTCGGCTTTTTGTAAATGGAGGCAAATGCAAACTCTTTGCTCTCCCCTTCAGCTAGTGTGTTGACGCAACATAGGCCTCCACTGCATGTCATACAGGGTGTGTGTCTGTGTGTGACCCTCAAAGAATGTGGAGCTACAGGATCTAATGTGTACAACTGCATACGGGTTTGCCGTCAAGTCAGCGCATTGTAACAACCCCCGGGCTTTGTGTGCGTGAGTGGGTATATTTATTCTCCACATATACTGTATGTTATTCTTCATGTATGAATATGTGGATCCTTGGGCAAAGTGAGCGCAACGCTGACCTGAGATTCACCTCCTGTTAACCAATAAGCGGAGGGAATAAGTCAGCGGCACGCTTCATGGTGACACATGTGGGTGAAAAGAACATTTTAAAGGAGAGAAACTTGAGTGAAAAGCTAAAGCTGAAGTGAGTGAGTTATGAGAGAGAGAGAGAGAGAGAGAGAGAGAGAGAGAGAGAGGAGTGGCTGGTGAGGTGGGACTGAAGGTCAGACCAGTGTTTCACATTTTAATGCCGCCTTCAGGTGCTGCAGAAAGCTGTTATTTATGGACTCTGTAGTTGAGAAAATATGGCCTGTTGTATATTACACAACTCTAATAGAAAAACTGATTTACTTCCTCAATCAGGCCGCTTGCTGGCTATCCGCCTCTGAAGGGGATTTCTCATTCTGTAATCTTTTCATAGTTTCTTTCTGTTTTGTTGCTGTGATCTATTGTGAATGTGACGGCCTTAAATGGAAATAACAAATAAAAATGGACTATGTGGCGACGCATTTTGTAATTTATTGATAAATAGAGCTTCCGTCATACAGTATATAATAACCCACACACATCTAAAATACATTCAAAACCAGTTTAGCCAATTGATAATATAAATCCTTATATTCTGTAGATATTCTCCAATAATTGACATACGCTTCATGTGTTGTAGCTGCATTCTCTCTCCTGACCACCAGGGGGCGACTCCTCTGGTTGTATAGAAGTCTATGCTTCATGTGTTAAAGCTGCATTCTCTCTCCTGACCACCAGGGGGTGACTCCTCTGGTTGTATAGAAGTCTATATAAATGACTCTACTTCTCTCTTGATGTATTCCCTCAGTAAACATTGTAAACATGAGTTTATGTCTCAATCTCTAGTTTCAAGTCTTCTTCAATACAGCATGATGTTCATTTAGTAAATTATGGTCATTTAGAGTCAAACAGACCATAAAGCAGCGGACGCTTTAGGGGCGGGGCTACCAGGTGATTGACAGGTCGACACCACGGCGTTGTCCAATCTGTGAGTTATCTGTGCTTTTGACTTAAAGCTTTATGTTTTGAGTTTATGAAAGTTAATTGTACATTTTTTGTTCGCCCGAAAGTGTGTTTTTGTTCCAATTTTTATTTTTATTTATCTCACATGAAAAGAAAGGAAATATCGTAAGATAATAATAATAATAAGAAGAAGAAGAAGAAGAAGAAGAAGAAGAAGAAGAAGAAGAAGAAGAAGAAGAAGAAGAAGAAGAAGAAGAAGAAGAAGAAGAAGAAGAAGAAGAAGAAGAAATGTAAAAAAAAAATAGATTAAATAAAAAAACATCATGGAAGCTATTTACAGGTCGCTGCAATACATTTCTGATAAACATATTCACAGACACGTGCAGGTAAAATAAATTGAACCTACAACCCTTTACAGGTAATGCAGAGTTAAACCAGTCGGAGCCAGTTTGTGCTGCAGCAGCAGCACGAATATGAGGAAATACACATCAGCAATATAACCGACGCTTTATTGGCCCCCTATTGCCTCCATGCATGGCCGCCATCTCAACAGACCATGTGATCATGTTTTACATCTTCAGCGTCACATCATTGCAATTAAATCACCATTGAAAATTGCAATTTTCCCGGTTGCACGCTTCACTCTGCAGGGTTGTTCATGTGCACTTGACCGTTTACAACAGTGCTTGAAGGCAGCAGCACACTCACACACGGCAAATATTTACAAAAGACAATGAGAGTTGCAAAAGTAGAGCCGGTTTGTAGGTTACTCACTGGAATGAGTGGCCTCCACCTGCTTAATAAATGTTCTGTAGAGTCAAGATCAATCCTACATTTTAACCTGGAACCCAAAATGTTGCCTCAAGCTCAAGGCCTCATTTAACTTTCTGATTTGCTTTAATTTAGATAGAGGGATAGATAAAGATGGATAGATAGAACGCAAAGTATATACAGTGTATATAAAGTATATACAGTGAAGTAGAAGTATATACAGTGTATATAAAGTATACTGCGCCTAACTAAACGACCAAAGCGATGCTAGTGTTATTGATGATTCAATTGAGGGAGTATCTGGCCAGAGGTCTTATAATAAATACGTTGGCAGGAATGTTCTCCTGTGTCGGTCCTTGTGACAGCGGATCTGAATCAGTCTGTCGGCGAAAGAGCTCGCTGTCCCTGCAGTAGGTGATGGAGAGGGTGGTCCGGGTTATCCAATATGGACAATAACTTCTTCACTACGGAGAAGAACAGCGCGCTGACCACAACAGACTGGTAGAACATCTCCAACATCTCGCTGCACACATTGAAGGATCGAAGCTTCCTCAAGAAGTCGACTCATCCCCTTCTTGTAGACAGCGTTGATGTTGGCCTTCCAGTTCAGGCGGTTTTCGATGGAGACCCCCAGGTACTTACAGTTTGGCTCGTTGGCCCTCTCCAGGGAGCCCCTGGTCGTCTCCCTCACATCTTGATGCCAGTTATTTGCTTCATCCCTCACGTTGTTCTGCTGGCCTCCAGCTTCCTCCTGTAGAGGTCCTTGCCCTCCCTGAGATTCACCTTGAGGTCGCGCTGGACTCTCCTGAGCTCGTCCCTGTCCCCAGACCTGAAAGCTGCTTTCTCCTCATTAAGAAGAGCTTTCAGGTCACTGGTGATCCGGGGCTTGTTGTTTGGGAAGCAGCGCACAGTTCTGGATGGTATGGTGGTGAGTTCACAGAACTTTATATATTCTGTGATGCAGTCCATCATGCTGTTGATGTCCTCCCCACGTGGTCCACACAGCACATCCCAGTCCTTTGACTCAAAGCAGTCCTGCAGGGCATCTTTATACCTTTTTATAATACGGGTAGATCTTTTGATCAAGGGTTTTTGCCCTTGATCAAAAAGAAAAGTCAACTCCCTTGAACTCCCTTGAACAGTACATTATTGACGATACAGTACTGCCTCTCGTACCTTATTGCTTAAATACATACCTGGGTGTCAACCGGACATTGTGATCAGACCTGCCGAGGGGTGGAAGGGCAGTGGCCCTGTATGCATCCTTTATATTTGCATACAGGTCCAGAGTTTTATTGTTCCTTGTGGGGCAGTCCACATATTGGTGCAAAGTTTGTAGAGCTTTATCCAGGGTGGTGTGTCACCAGTAATTGTAAAAAATGCACCAGGATGTTGACTCAGCAGTCCAGACACTCTGGGTCCCGGTGGTTAAGAATAATGGTATGAGACGGGGTTGGGCAACTTGTAATAATCTCGGCAGTTTTTTTATAACATTGGGGTGTTTTTTCTGTCCTTAATCTGAGTTCTGCTACGTCCTCTTTACCAACCAGAGATTAGCAGGAACTGTCTGCGTCCACGCAACACAATTCTAAAAGAAGACGCAGCGACGCAGGATGACCGACAAAAGTCACTTCAGCTCACGCAACTTCAAATGGAAATTGTTTTCTTTAAATGATTTCCTGTTTCCAAAGTCAAGATAAAAGCTTCTATCTGTTCCTTTTAGTGGAGACATTTTCCGCTCAATTTAACCTTATCTAAGAAACTTTGCAGAGATAATTTTTCAATATGGTGCCATGGTTTACTTCTAGTCCGCTGATTAAAGAGAAGACTGGAGGCACATCTTCTGAACGCTTTATTTTTCTCCTCGCTACACAAATGCAGCCACTGAACACTCAGGGGTCAGCATAACTTCATAGTGCCACAGCACAACCCCAATAATAACCATTACTGATAAGAATATAGTGTCTAGCTGCAGGGATAGCGGAGTGTAGTTGCAGTATCGCTGCGCGAGATGGAGAGCGAGACGGTTCCAAGGTCGAACCCACCGGCCGGCTCGGGTTTGCATCCTGCCTCCGTGTTCGCGTCGTCCTTCCACAGATCTTGGGTTTATTGTTAGCTCTTTAAATTGCTCGTCTCTAACGGCCCTTTAAGACGCATTGAGCATCGGTTTTCCTTAAATCCAACTACCGTAAAAGTCAGGTTACAAGCCGCTCCTACCTCCGGTCAGTGTCCCGCTGTAGCAAGCTAGCTAGCGCTGCTGCTAGCTCCCCGTTCCTGCCGCTAGCTCCCCGCTGCTGCTGCTACTGCCCGCGTCCCCTCTGCCCGAGCCGGGGCTGGTCCCGCTACCTTCGGTGGTTGTCGGGGAGCTAGCGGAGCGCTAGCGGAAGTTAGCGGGGGAACTAGCATGAGCGCCAGCTGGCTACAGCGGGGAGCAAACAGGGACACTGACCGAAGGTAGTAGCGGCGTGTAACCCGACTTTTACGGTATGTGTTTTTGTCGCCTCAACCTGATCGTAACGTAGTTATGTCACGCCCAACCGTGAGGTTTCTCCTCAACCTGACTTAGTGGGGTTTTTGCCTCAAAACACACACACACACACACACACACACACACACACACACACACACACACACACACACACACACACATCCAATCATCACTGGAGTTTTTTCATGCAAGAGAGCCCAAAAAAAACCTAGTGGTTTATGATAACCGGGCAGGCATCAGATTGATGTTCGTCAACTCGGGAAGCACATTAAGTGTCGAGCCAAAGTCTTCACAACCTCAATCACACACAGCGACACACAACGACAGCAACTGATGCGGATGGTCACCCTGAGACCAGAGGGAGGAACGAATTAGTGGAAAGAGCCGCTGGAGTGTTCGGCTGCCGAAATGAAAACCCGTTTTCACCTGCGTGTGTGTGTGTGTGTGTGTGTGTGTGTGTGTGTGTGTGTGTATGGACTCTAATGACAGACAGCTGGCGCACGGTGGCTCGATACATCCCGCGGCACAGTTTGTTCTTAGTCCAATTTGCAACAGGTGTCATCGCTCCTCAAAATCACTGCGAGGAGTGTGAGGCGACACACACACACACACACACACACACACACACGCTGATACAAATGCCACGGATCACGCGACGGGGTTATTATTATAATCCAGCGGCGGTCTCGGATAGGTCACTGTGTGAGGGTCCCGGTGGAATCTATTTCCAGGGCCTGTCTCCCGTCCAGAGCCTTTTTATAAGCGTCTTACAGCTGTGATGTAACATCGCCTGGCGTTGACTCCAGAGCGTCTCGTAAATTATATCATGAATCGCAACGCGGATTCACGAGAGGCCATACGAGAAGGAAACCGCGGGCCGGCCGGCTCCCAGCGGGCCGCGTTACACGCCTCGATCTCCAGAATAGCATCGTCGCGTCTGCAGGTGTTTGAGAAACAGAGATGTTTTTTTTTGTGTGTGTTTTTTTGCCCCACTTATCGCCGCCTCGATGTATTCTGGGCTGACCGAAGACATCGATTTTGAATCCTTGTGATAAACTATATTGTGTACCGTGTCCACTGATGAGACATTAGGCTACGGGACTCGAACGCCGGTCACCCGGGTGAAGGTTCTGTGTTCTAATTCCTCGCTCCTAATACCTGTTTACACTGATGTTTGGGTCAAATTAATGCACTATGACCTGCTTTTTATCTGTTTTTATGTATTTATTGTGTATTTTATTGTGCTTTTGTACCTGTTGTAATGTTTTGACCCCTGTTTTGGTCCCTTTGGGTTAATTTGTGTTTAGTTTTTTGGACTCCTGTACAGCAATATAAATATACTTTACTTATTTAGTTACGTGCTTTACTCTCTATCTAATAATGATGAGAATGGGTTTACATTGGAGTAAGTTTAAAGTGTAGACTGAACACACGCCACACGGGATGAATTAAAACCTGTTTCAGTCTGATTTACGCTCCGCAGTACTTTTTTTCCCTCTTCCCTTTCCCCCCAAATTGGTCAACCAAAGTGATGAAATCCCTCGAGTTACATGTCAACGATTCCACCGCCGCCTTGATTTAAAAGCCCGGCAATAAATCAGAGCGCTCCCGGTTCAGCAACATCCTCCGCAAGACGCCCTTTTGAGGATAAGGAATGTGAAGCGATTCATTTTTGGGACCCCTCGTTGCTTGAGCTCGACACAGCGGGAGGTCGGCGGCGAGCCTCTGAAGGCTGATGTTGTTTTTGTTGCCTCTTATTCTCTGTTCTAAAAATGGAGGTCACAACAACAACAACAACACGACGAGAAGAGAGAACTGGCCTTTTCACTTGATATTCAATATCTGCCGAAAAACTCCCCCCCCCCCCCCCCCCCCCTACAATTTGCACGTCTGGATCTCCATTTGCACTTCTGACCGTCTCCCTCGGAGCGCCAGTTCATCTTCTTTATAATCAAAGCTCCACTTTGTGACTTTAAGATCCGTAATTCACCGCTGATTACTGTGATTTATTATTTCTTCTATGGGAGCCTTTTGAATCCCATCAGTGTTACAGTCGTGCTAACGGGCCCATATAATATGTCACATGTTATATTGGCCCGTTTCTCAGTAAAATGTGTTTCCTCGGCTCCACTGGCTCGGTGGCTCGGTGGGTCGGTGGCTCGATGGCCGCGTGGCTTGGCTCCCTGACAGACTGCTGCTCCGGCTATTTAAAGCTTATAAGTACTGGAATCCTTCGCATAGTGTGATGACAGAGGAGCGATAAGGCAGTTGAGCGATGCAAATTGGGCATTTTAATATTACTGTTGAATAAATAAAACAAAAAGTATTACCAGTTGCTGTTAGTTAATGTGTTTGATAATATTTGATGTATGTTCTGTTGTTAACCTTTTCTTATCTTATTTGGAAAATGTCCTTTTCATGAGGCTAAATGTCTTAATAACTCTACCGCATCTTTTCAGTTTTTTTATTTTATTTTATTTGTAATTTATAAGAAATCCATGTGAGTAACTAAAATGTAGTCAGACATGTTTGTCACCAAAACCTTTGTCATTGTATTACTACTATTGCTACTATATATATATATATATATATATATATATATATATATATATATATATATATATATATATATATATACTATTTGCTCTTATTTCTATTTATTAAACTTTTGATTGTTATATTATTTTTGTATTCACTAAATTGTAATTATTTTGGGACTTAATGAACTATTATTAAATTATAAGTCTAAACTAATGTATATATTGTGTCATCCATTGCAAAATGTTGACTTTGATAGCTTTACATTTATTGCATTAAGCATTTGTCTGGTTCGTTCCGTGTCACTGACGTTGTCTGGTACATGAAGGAGGTATTTCTGCGTTGCGGCTACATTTTGCTACGTTGTAAAGAGCGAGGAGACGGCTTTCTGTCCGTCCCGCTGTTTTGCTCTGGTGTTGGACGATGTAAAGTCTGCACAGGCAACTGATGCAGATACCCTTTGCTTTAAAGGTAGCAGCTGGAGTTTTTAATCACTGGTACAGCTATGCACCAAAAAAATTGACAAAAAGTTAAGCAATCTTTGCGATGCACATTTCAAATGTGTCGTTGCGAAGGTTTTACGAGAGAGGGAATTCTTCTAGTGTTGTATCTCAAGGATACGCTCATGTTCAACTTGCAGCAGCTGCCTGTCAAGCTTAGTATGTCCCAGCGTGCCCCGAGAGGTTATATTTGGAGCAGCCACCTCACTTGACTGGATTCCTTTTTGACCGACTGCGTTTGATCTGAAGACCCCGACACGAGTCCACTTACAGACGGAAACGTCACTTTTCCCTCCTGTGGTGGTTCCTCTTTTCAACAATCTAGCTGTGACCCCTGAACGTCTCCGGTCTGGTCTCGAACACGCAACTGGCGCGTGTTCGTGTTTCGTGAACGCGACGTAACGGACGTGGATGTTTAGAGGATTCAGCGTGGACAGAGAGCATCCGATGCTACGTGACGCGGTCCCGTTGTCCGACGCTAACAATAACCCAGCCAGCGGGTTCTAGATCAAGACTCAGAAGCCGTTGATTTGAGGTTCATCCCTTTCAGAAAACCTCTTTACCTTATTTATCTGAGTGAAAATGATCTTGGACTGCGTCTGAAATGCCGTACTAACATGCTATGTTTCAGAACTGGGTGCACGGTTCCATTTTGTTTTGTGTACTCAATGTTTTTTTGTTTTTTAAACCACAGATACCTAGTTGGTAGTACTGCAAATACAGTGACATTGCAGTACTTTCATCAGCGAGCCATATATTCACTCCCCATTGTGGTAGTTGATAGGATATAATAATATGTGGGATTACCCCTTTAAATTCTCAAAAGTCCAGTAAATTTTCCCGTGATGCCGATACACATTGTAGGAATGAATGCATAGACCCAAAAAAAGAAGAAAGAAGCCAAATAAAAAGTGTCGAGTCATCTCGATTTCTTCTTTGCGTTTTCACCTCCAGTGTTAAGGTCCGAATGCTGGAATGTCCAATTACCCCTGAAGTCATCCGAAGACTTCAGGGGCTCACCGTGTTGTCAGCGCGGAGTTATTTTTTGATCTGCGGAGAGTACACGAGTAAACCGAGGACACACAACCTGGCATGTTGTTGCGGTGTCCACTGAGATGACATACTGTCCCGGTCTCTACGATCCACCTGACACATACCAGCCCCGCTCAGTGCCCGGCTGACCTTACACTCCCGGTCGTGTTTTTTGGATGGGTGACCGGCCCCCTGAGGACAAAACATTATTGAAATGTCAATGGCCACGGTCTGGATGCTGTACCTCTTCTCAGCTTGCAGTTAAGACACCTGGATTGTTTTCAGTGTTTATGGTGGTCGTGCTGCAGCTCTGTGTGATATACCGGCCCACTAACGCTTCCCGGGTCCACTAACGCTGCTGGGCCCACTAATGCTGCTGGGCCCACTAATGCTTCCCGGGCCCACTAACGCTGCTGGACCCACTAACGCTGCTGGACCCACTAATGCTGCTGGGCCCACTAATGCTTCCCGGGCCCACTAACGCTGCTAGACCCACTAACGCTGCCTGGGCCCACTAACGCTGCTAGGTCCACTAACGCTGCTAGATCCACTAATGCTGCTAGAGCCACCAACGCTGCTAGGCCCACCAACGCTGCTAGGCCCACCAACGCTGCTAGCCCCACCAACGCTGCTGGAACTACTAACGCTGCTAGTGCCACCAAAGCTGCTAGTTCCACCAACGCTACCGGGCCCACTAACGCTGCTAGGCCCACTAACGCTGCCCGGGCCCACTAACGCTGCTAGACCCACCAACGCTGCTAGGCCCACTAACGCTGCTGGACCACCAACACTGCTAGGCCCACTAACGCTGCTGGACCACCAACACTGCTAGCCCCACTAACACTGCTAGAACCACCAACGCTGCTAGGCCCACTAACGCTGCTAGACCCACCAACGCTGCTAGGCCCACTAACGCTGCTGGACCACCAACACTGCTAGGCCCACTAACACTGCTAGTGCCACCAACGCTGCTAGGCCCACTAACGCTGCTGGACCACCAACACTGCTAGGCCCACTAACACTGCTAGACCCACCAAAGCTGCTAGGACCACCAACGCTGCCAGGCCCACTAACACCATGTTCATTTGTAAAGGAGTATTAAGGAGTTATTATTTTCAAAACACAATTTGGTGGAGGTATTATATATTTTGTATCTCCTCCCTGATCCTCCTCCCTGCCCCCAGATCCCGTCCCGTTCATCAATACACACTCGGCTCACCTCTGCTGACCTCTCACCGACTGAATATTCCTTCCCAGCGACACGGGGGAGTGGAGGATTATTCTGTCGGTTGACCTCGCTGACAGGCGGCCTGCACCAGAGAGGGCTGAAGACCTAAAATGTTAATATGTAATGTAGTAACATGAGAAGAGAACATCGTCGGTGTTCAAACTTTGTTGGCACCTCCATTTGAGGCCGCCGCCAACTAGACCGGCGGTCAGTGACCTATTTTGCGCCACGCACCGGTTTTGTGTAAGACAATATTTTCTTGGACCGGCCTTCAAGGTTTGGGGGATACATGTGACGAAATAAAATGAAACGACCGGCATTAAATCAAATATAGAATACGTAATAAATAGAGCGGGCGCATGAGAATCATCTGTAGCGATAAACACGTATTCTAAGTAGGACTCGTATTGTCTTTTAAATGCAGCTTTCTGTAGGCTCTTCTTCTTCTTCTTCTTCTTCTTCTTCTTCTTCTTCTTCTTCTTCTTCTTCTTCTTCTTCTTCTTCTGTCTCCTCATTGGGCCCCTTCCAAAGAAGCTCTCCAAAGACGTCTGTTTTTTTACTCATTTTTAATCGCTTGTAGGCTTAATTTTTTGGGTAACGTGTCAAAATAAAACATCTTTCAGACCTTGATAATCAATCAAATATGTTTTTTCATTCATTCTTTCTGTGCGGCCCGGTACCAAAGGTCCCACGGCGCGGTACCGGTCCGCGGGCCGGTGGTTGGGGACCGCTGGACTAGACGATAACACCCAGCGGCTCGGGAACTTCCTGACTTTTCTCTCCATTATAAGACAATGAAGAATGTGGAGCGCATGAGAGGAAAGTATTATGCTCGGTGGTTTAATGATTGAGAAATATGTCGGGAAGAAGGTTTTGTAATCAACATGAGTGATGATGAGTAAAGCGTGAGACTGAAGTGAACTAGTTTTTGGTTTCATGAGCTGTGGTTGCACAACGGCACAGAGATAAGAAGAGGAGAAAAAAAAAACACAATGTGTTAATTGGTCTCCAGTTTGATCTCGCTGTGTTTCTCTCCGTCTGATTGTTGGTGCAAAATGGAAGAAAAAGAAATGCACTCTTTGAGGGATAGACGGCAAAATCAGCTCCACGTTCTGACCGAAACTAAATGATCACATCAAATATAAAAGGTGATATTTTACAACTTTAAATGAGGAGCTTTTCCTCCCTGTGTTGCAGGTGTATATTTGTGCACGTGCAGTTATTTCAATGCACATTTTTGATTGCAGCGACGTGACGTGAACAAAGTCAGAGATCATTTTGAATTGAAACAGATCATTTGAATAACTGCTGTCTCATCCAGAGGAAAGGGGAAGAGGTTACTTCTGTTTATTATTAATTATTCATCAAATGACACTCGGGGCATAAAACTCTTCCTCTCTTTTGACACAGAAATATGCAAGAAAAAAAAAAAAAAAAGCTCTTTTATTGCTTTGTGAACAGCATAACAATGCAATAAGATATACATTATTAAACCCTTGTTAAATGATCCACGTCTGCAAATGTGCTTATTCATACAAAACTGTCAAAGATATTTACAAAAAATATCAGATGTGATATCTCTTCAAATCTGATACCTCTTCAAATGTTAAAAACAGATTAACAGAAATAGAAGTTGCGTGTTTCCTACAAATCATTGTTGTGGAAATCCTTGTTAATAATTAGTGTGAGGAATAATTAACATTGACATGTGATCAGACATGTCGCTTCACATATATTATTATTAATAAAAGGTGACCAGTGCTACTTTGTTATTCAGGAAGTTTGTATGAAACGAGGAGCCCTTCGTACTACCCGGTACCCGTGAAGTCGCTCTCAGTTTCCAAAAGGTTGGTGACCCTTGAGTTAAGGCATAACAAAAAATCTAAATATTTTTCACCAGGACATCAAGGTGGAAAATGTCTTGATCGAGACCGGTTCGGACGTCCCGCACATTCGCGTCATCGACTTTGGACTGAGCCGCTTCGTGAAGAAGGCGGACTCGTACCGGCAGTTCTTCGGTAAGACGTCGACCTTTACTCGAGCCCTTCCCCCATCTGTGACGGTTACCTCGAAACAAAGCTCCTCTTTCTTATTGTTACGTCTCTATATTCCAGGTACCTTTCGCCACGTTCCTCCAGAGCGGTCCAGCTGTCACCGGTCCAGTGCCGGACCCTCCGCGGTGTGGCAGATGGGAGTGGTGCCGTTTGAGACGCTCCACGCTTTTGCAGCCTTTGAGACCGTCGGGTTCATGCAAAAGTCTCTGACGACACTTCCATCCAATCCCGAATTAGTCATCTAATTACAAAAGAGGAGAACATGAGGAACTCCTGTTTGTATACAGATAAATAATATTAACAGTGAATCAGGATTTGTTGATGGAGGACACATGGTGGTTACTTCTCATCGAATATTGTAGGTTTTTGATTAAAAGTGTTTCAAATGAAGGCAAAAAAGCCTCAAAAATCATCTTCGAAAAAAAAGAGAAAAAGATCAAAGCAAAGGTAATCCAGATTAAAACATGATCATATATTTGCTACAAAAAAATCTAATGAAAAAAAGAGTAAAATCAACAAATAAAATGGAGAAAACAACAAAATAAGAGCCGAGTCCAAATGTTTTGACTTTCCAAAACGTCCCTCAGGTTTTCCAACGCAGATAGAAGTAGCAGCACGCACACACATTGTTGTACGGTCAGTGTGAGGTCGGACAGTTAACCTTTTACTGCTCGACACACACTCACTGCCTGCAGCGATCATATCACAATCAGCTGGTATGCGTGTGTGCTAAGGCTCGATCTTCCCTTCCACTCCTGGGAATAGCTGCGACTGTGGAAACTCTTAATGCAACAACGGCACAGAGTGAAAAAGTCATGAAATCCTACATTACAGTAAAACTCTAGATAGCATCACGTGATCATTTTTCGTGCGTTAGGTAATATTATGCACGAGGTATTGAGGGAGTCATATTTTTTTTTCTTCTGAATATTGTAATAATTTCACATTGCACAGCCGGATCAATTAGATGTTGACTCAAAGCTGACTGAGCTGCTCTGGGATCTGCAAACTGCACGACTCACTGACGTGAAACTGATCAAAACACAGTTATTGAGGTTCATTTCTTGAAGCCAACATTTTTTTTTTTTTGCAATTATCTGCTGAAAGGTTTCCACCACACAAACATAAAGCCAAAGAACCCGTTGCGACACGTTGCCCCCAATACTGTACGCTGAAACCCGCCCAGTGGGTTTAATGGTTTTTGGGTTTAATGGTTTTTGGGTTTAATGGTTTTTGGGTTTAATGGTTTTTGGGTTTAATGGTTTTTGGGTTTAATGGTTTTTGGGTTTAATGGTTTTTGGGAGGAGAGAAATAAGAAGAAGAAAAAAACTTTGTTGGTGTTGTTGTGACTGAAGTACATGATGAGGTTTCTCTTTTTTACGACGGCGTCAGCTAATTTTATCAGCTAAATGACTGACAGAAGTTGGTTTGGCAGTTGCCCGGCAACAGTAACAGGATACTGCCAACACTTAATGTCCGTCCAGGCTTCTGGAAACAAAGGCAGAGTGGCTCGACGGGAATTTTAGAGCACACAGCCTGTGTGTGTGTGTGTGTGTGTGTGTGTGTGTGTGTGTGTGTGTGTGTGTGTGTGTCCAGAGTGAGCAGGCACAGGTAGCCTTCATCTGGAGGGTTGACACGATGGAGCATCGAAGTGGAAACACTACGAACATTACGAACACTACGAACACTACGAACATTACGAACACTACGAACACTACGAACACTACGAACACGAACACTAAGAACACTACGAACACTACGAACACTACGAACACGAACATTACGAACACGAACATTACGAACACTACGAACATTACGAACACGAACATTACGAACACTACAAACACTACAAACACTACGAACACTACGAACATTACGAACACTACGAACATTACGAACACTACGAACACTACAAACACTACGAACACTACGAACATTACGAACATTACGAACACTACGAACACTACAAACACTACGAACATTACGAACATTACGAACACTACAAACACTACGAACACTACGAACATTACGAACATTACGAACACTACGAACACTACAAACACTACGAACACTACGAACACTACGAACATTACGAACACGAACATTACGAACATTACGAACACGAACACTACGAACATTACGAACACGAACATTACGAACACGAACATTACGAACACTACGAACATTACGAACACTACGAACACTACGAACATTACGAACATTACGAACACGAACATTACGAACACTACGAACATTACGAACACTACGAACACTACGAACATTACGAACATTACGAACACTACGAACACATACGAACACTACGAACACGAACATTACGAACACTACGAACATTAAGAACACTACGAACATTACGAACACTACGAACATTACGAACACGAACATTACGAACACTATGAACACTACGAACACGAACATTACGAACACTACGAACACTACGAACACGAACATTACGAACACTACGAACACTACGAACATTACGAACACTACGAACATTACGAACACTACGAACATTACGAACACGAACATTACGAACACTACGAACACTACGAACACGAACATTACGAACACTACGAACACGAACATTACGAACATTACGAACATTACGAACATTACGAACACTACGAACATTACGAACACTACGAACATTACGAACACGAACACTAAGAACACTACGAACACTACGAACACGAACATTACGAACACGAACATTACGAACACTACGAACATTACGAACACGAACATTACGAACACTACAAACACTACAAACACTACGAACACTACGAACACTACGAACATTACGAACACTACGAACACTACAAACACTACGAACACTACGAACATTACGAACATTACGAACACTACGAACACTACAAACACTACGAACATTACGAACATTACGAACACTACAAACACTACGAACACTACGAACATTACGAACATTACGAACACTACGAACACTACAAACACTACGAACACTACGAACACTACGAACATTACGAACACGAACATTACGAACATTACGAACACGAACACTACGAACATTACGAACACGAACATTACGAACACGAACATTACGAACACTACGAACATTACGAACACTACGAACACTACGAACATTACGAACATTACGAACACTACGAACACATACGAACACTACGAACACGAACATTACGAACACTACGAACATTAAGAACACTACGAACATTACGAACACTACGAACATTACGAACACGAACATTACGAACACTATGAACACTACGAACACGAACATTACGAACACTACGAACACTACGAACACGAACATTACGAACACTACGAACACTACGAACATTACGAACACTACGAACATTACGAACACTACGAACATTACGAACACGAACATTACGAACACTACGAACACTACGAACACGAACATTACGAACACTACGAACACGAACATTACGAACATTACGAACATTACGAACATTACGAACACTACGAACATTACGAACACGAACATTACGAGCACTACGAACATTATGAACACGAACATTACGAACACTACGAACAATTCGAACACTACGAACATTACGAACACGAACATTACGAACACTACGAACACTACGAACATTACGAACACGAACATTACGAGCACTACGAACATTACGAACACGAACACTACGAACACTATGAACACTACGAACATTACGAACATTACGAACACGAACATTACGAACACTACGAACACTACGAACACTACGAACATTACGAACATTACGAACACTACGAACACGAACACTACGAACACTACGAACACTACGAACACTACGAACACTACGAACATTACGAACATTACGAACATTACGAACACTACGAACATTACGAACACGAACACTACGAACACTACGAACACTATGAACATTACGAACACGAACACTACGAACACTATGAACATTACGAACACAAACATTACGAACACTACGAACATTACGAACATTACGAACATTACGAACATTACGAACACGAACATTACGAACACTACGAACACTACGAACATTACGAACACTACGAACACTACGAACACTATGAACATTACGAACATTACGAACACTACGAACATTACGAACACGAACATTACGAACATTACGAACACTACGAACACTACGAACATTACGAACACTACGAACACTACGAACACGAACATTACGAACACGAACATTACGAACATTACGAACACTACGAACATTACGAACACGAACATTACGAACACTACGAACACTACGAACACTACGAACATTACGAACACTACGAACGTTGGTGTAGAGGGAGAAGAGCAGTGGAGAGAGCACACATCCCTGGGGGGCGCCAGTGCTTATAGTCCGGGTGCTGGATATGATTTTTCCCAGCCTCACCTGCTGCGTCTGTCAGGAAGTTTGTGATCCACCGACAGGTGGGGGCTGGCACGGTGAGCTGGGAGAGTTTGGGTTGAAGAACCTCCGGGATGATCGGGACTACGAACATTACGAACACTACGAACCTTACGGACATGTGGTCAGGAGAGAGAATGCAGCTTTAACACATGAATCATAGACTTCTATACAAGCAGAGGAGTCGCCCCCTGGTGGTCAGGAGAGAGAATGCAGCTTTAACACATGAATCATAGACTTCTATACAACCAGAAGAGTCGCCCCCTGGTGGTCAGGAGAGAGAATGCAGCTTTAACACATGAATCATAGACTTCTATACAACCAGAGGAGTCGCCCCCTGGTGGTCAGGAGAGAGAATGCAGCTTCAACACATGAATCATAGACTTCTATACAACCAGAGGAGTCGCCCCCTGGTGGTCAGGAGAGAGAATGCAGCTTCAACACATGAATCATAGACTTCTATACAACCAGAAGAGTCGCCCCCTGGTGGTCAGGAGAGATAATGCAGTTTTAACACGTGAAGCATAGACTTCACTCGACAGAGCCGGAGGTTGCCCTCTGCTCAGCCCTCATTTTGGATAAAAACTACAAAGAGGCTAGAAAATACGAGCGCTTGTGTGACCATTTTTTTCTTCTGTAAATGGCTTTATTTTCATGACACATCAACATATTGTGGATCCAACAAGATACAAAATCTATACACTTATGAACATACGATATGCAACAACTTTATTTAACAGATCACTGCTTTTTATAATGCGCATCTATCTATCTATCTATCTATCTATCTATCTATCTATCTATCTATCTATCTATCTATCTATCTATCTATCTATCTATCTATCTATCTATCTATCTATCTATCTATCTATCTATCTAATACATGTGTTAGTACTAGTTATCTTAATATCTGCATGCATTTCTCATCATTATTTACTTTTAAATCCCTCTATGTGCAATAGACTTGCATAGTGAATAATCATTTGTGAATCACTTCCATTTAATTCAATCGCACTGAAGTTAAATTAACCCTCATTTTATTGTGGGACCCCCTGGATCCACTGCTTTGACCCCTGGGGGTCCCCAGACCACACTTTGAAGAACCGCATGTCTTTTAACGCCTGGGTTTGTTTTCTCTCTCTCTCTCTCTCTCTCTCTCCCTCTCTCTCTCTCTCTCTCTCTCTCTCTCTCTCTCTCTCTCTCTCTCTCTCTCTCTGTGTGTGTGTGTGTGTAAACAGACGCGCCCCCTACAGGCGGCTCTCCCCCACTGCCGCTCCTCCTCCTCCTCCTCCTCCTCCTGCTGCTGCTATACTCCGCTCTCTGACTCCGCGGCTCCTCATTCACTAGAAGATGGCGGACTGCGTTCCACTATTAGATGAGGAACTCTCGTCTTTTGTCTTCAATTACCTGACAGAAAACTCCGGCAGCCAGGTAAGACCCGCGCCGCTCCGGACGCACCGAGCCTCGGTCCTCCCAGCCCGGGGCTCGTCCCTGCGCGTCCCCGGCCGTGGCGCGCGCTGCACCCGGCTTGATGCGAGGCGTTCTCCCGGCTTGACGGAGCAGCATCTCCCGGGCACAGCGCGACCCGGCGTCTCGGGGGCTGCGTGCGTGCGCGCGTGTTGAATGTGTGTGTGTGTGCGTGAATGTCTGTCTTACACGTGTGTGTGTGTGTGTGTGTGTGTGTGTGTGTGGACGGAATATGTCATCATTGGGCAAAATGTGACGGATTAAAGCGAGTAGGTGTGTGTGCGCCGCGGCTGGCAGCCGGCGAGCCGCCGCTCTGGAGCAGCGTTTGGTATTCAGAGCGGCCGCTTTGGAAACTTTTGACGCATTCTTGAGAAGGAAGTTCGGTGCCGGAGACTTGGACACGTGGTGCGTCTCCGTGTACGCATGGACTTGGTATAGCCTGAGGACTATTATGTGTTATGATCGCGTGGCGTTATGATACATATCCACTATAATACACATAAACACTCTGGGGGCGGGGGGGGGGGATCTTGTGCAGAATCTTAACAAAAGTGTTTGAGGGGGGGAAAACACCGCAAAACACGCGGTGCGCTGTTGTGTATCCGCTCCACTGTGAGCAGCTTGTCCCGCAGCACCGGGGAGATTAACGTTGGGGCTCCACCGGCTGCTCGGTGCGCTTTTTAAAAAAAATAAAAAATATTATTATTATTTTTTTTTTTTACTTGATCAACTCCCACCGATGATTCTGTAACGTAATGTACGATGTTCTGCAGAGCGATGGGATGCAGCGGTCAGCTGAGAAAGTTGCTGCGGCTCTTCTTTCGTAACCGTTTGCGTAACCGGGAGGGCAACGGTTACAAAACGTCGGACTGGTTCACACGAGCCGAGGCGGACCCGAAAAGACAAGCGGGTTCTCCGGTGTGTGTGTGTGTGTGTGTGTGTGTGTGTGTGTGTGTGTAGAGGGCTGGGGATGACAGGTCATTAACCCATGCTGTGTCTGCGGGGAGGAGGTGGGGCGGATTTTGCACCCGAATGTCAATATATGCGCCAAATCTGCGTTCGGAAATCCCTCCAACCCCGGGATCCCCTGCTCATTGGCAGCAACGTGCGTCACCTGAGGCACGCGCTGCTTTATTGAGATGAATGCGTGGGGTCTTGCGTTGAAAATCGGGATGCGCAGCACGCGCTCGAGCTGCACTTATTAAAGGCGATATGTGAACTTTTCACAACCGGCTCTAATCCCGCGATAATCTCCCCGCGGAGGGCGGCAGCGAGCGGCGCGCAGCGTGTATGGAAATGTATAGAAATGCATAGAAATGCATAGAAATGCATAGAAATGTATAGAAATGCAGATTTCATAAGCACGAAGTGATGCACTGCAGCTAAAATGTATGCCGAATGTTCCGTGGACACGACCGACAGCTTCCGGGATGTGTGTGTGTGTGTGTGTGTGTGTGTGTGTGTCGATGCGTGCGTTGCGTTAGAGGATTTATGAACAGGGTATCAGGTCCACATCTCCATCTTCCTCGCGCCTCCGGAACACGTCTCGTGCACGTGAACCCACAACACGGTCCGTCATTGGGAAACAGGACCCCCCCCCCCCCCCCCCCCCGGTGTTTCTGCGTCACGGTGTGACGTAACATTGCGTCTTGATGATTGTTGCCGTGATTGCACGGTCATCAGATGTGTGTGTGTGTGTGTGTGTGTGTGTGTGTGTGTGTGTGTGTGTGTGTGTGTGTGTGTGTGTGTGTGTGTGTGAGGGGAGGGATCTGTCACAGCTGATTGGCATCTTAAACAGATTAATTCAGTGCGTGGTGGGATCCAGGGAGACGGTGTGCTATTTATAACGTGCAGCAATGACATGTACTTCCACATCACACACACGCACGCACGCACGCGCGCACGCACACGCACGCACGCACGCACACAGACAGATGTGGCCTATCTAACAAGTACATGAGGAAATGAATGCACCATAACATCCCTTAGTATGACAACACTTGGTAGTAATATCCTACAGTATGATGTACATAGATAGTGACATTCTCCATCAGTATGTCATCCCCTCCTATGACATCACTCACTAAAACACACCTATAATATACTTGTAGGGACGTATTGAATGTCTATTGGCTTTATTTAATGGTTTTATTATACATTCCAGGATTATTGTACCCCATAAATCACCACAATATGAACTATATCATTTCCGATGACATCACGATGCTCTTATACCATCTCCATATATATTGAAATGATGTAAGATCAATCAATTCTATGTATCAATACATCGACAACGTGACGTCGTCGTTTGTGGAGTTTTGACGCCTCCAGTTCCGCGTTTAGGCCGCCGCCATCTTTTTTTTTTGCAACCAGGACGTGAAACCCGAGGGAGGAGTTCCGCATCGGTTTCACGCCATTGCAGACTTTATTCACAGAACTTTATTTAAACTCCTTCGTGAAGATCTCAAGAGTTTCTAAAGATACCAAACATGGTGCTGCATGCTGGGGGGGCGGATGTGATGCTAATGCCCCTGCCACCTGGACTATTTACATTCGGATTGGACCATAAAACTCCTGTGTTTTGATTTAATATTCCACTAGCTGGCATCGCTTTAAGGAAAAGAGCTGGAAGACGCTGATGAAGAGCAACATATGATGCTATCAGACAACGTACGGCTACTTACAGGCAAACAGAAGCAACGTCTGCATGCATTTCTCTAGAAAACATGTATGTATATATATATATATATATATATATATATATATATATATATATATATATATATATATACATTTATCTATCAGCTCTCGTGCTCGTGATACTTGTTTGCTGCAAAGTCCTGGAGTGACCGGAGTTCTTTCTTCATGTGCCGTCTGATAAGGTTATCTATTCTACAAACGCAGCGGTAAATTGTTAATATTTACTCGGGCTTATTAGGGCCGGAGAGCGGCTTTCTCTTGGTCTCTCTCTCTCCTTTCTCAGTCTGTGTCTTATGCCGCTCGCCCCTGCCGGCCGGTTATTGTAATACTACTCTATCCTCGTGACTGGAGTTACAGAACTGGGCTGCTGCAGTCATGTGAGTTGTAGTGGAGGGAGGGAGGGAGGGAGGGAGGAGGGAGGGAGGGAGGAGGCGTTGCCGTGACGTAGAGGAGTGACAGAGTCCCTCCTCCTCCTCCTCCTAACATGTGACTGCTTCCTCCTCTCTCTCTCTCCCTCTGGGTTAAACAGTCTCTCACTCTTACACACACACACACACACATACACGCTTACTGTAATTTATCCTTTTTTTTCTATCTTCCGGTGTTTCAGAGGCAGTTTATGACACAACCTTTTGCATTTCAGTGGCTTTATTACACATAGAAAGCATTGGAATCAGAACCTGCTGCGGCTGATTTCTCTCGTGCCCAAAAAAATTTCTGCTTTCCACGCGGTCACGGCTATTAAACGACAATTTAAGCGATTTTACGGGCCCACGTGCGACGCATCGGCACAGTCTTCACCAAAGCCACGTGGAGAGTTTGAGCTTTTTTGCACATATTCCCCTTTTCAGAGCCTCACATGCACCGCGCTCTGAAAACAAACCTGTGGTTTCCTCTCTCGGGCGCGTGCAGCTTCTTTCGAACACGTACGACAATTACATGCAACACGTATGTGAGAAGCGAGGATCGAGAGAAAGCTCATCGGGGGGTAAAAAATTGATCCGCAATCGGGTTTTGAATCCACCGAGGCCGGTGGGAACAGAGCGGCAGTCGGCTGGGGGCCTCGGAGTGCAGGCGGACTTATTCCAATGCTAATCATTGACCTGCGGGGGGTTTAGAGCCGGTCTGAGTCCATCCAGGGGATCGACTCTGGGAAGATCAGGCCGACTTAACGTCAGTCGCCACATCCTGCTGTAACAGGACCCGGCCGGCCTGTAAAATATTATCTACTCTCAGCTTGGCAGCGGCGCAACCTTGAAGGGAAAGTCACACACGTCAGCCAATGTGGATTCTCCCAGTTCCCATTGGAAAAAGCACATATTTACCTCCGAGCATCGGGACGCAGGTGAACCTCACGCGCTTTGACATCATTTAGTTTTGCGTCGTTCGGGCCTGGAAGTCAAGGTTTCCTCACAGGGGTCGGAAAAACAGTTTGGAGGATTCTGGGACGTGAAGCCGCTGCATCATCGGAAAAACAGTTGCTTTGCGCAGCCGTTAGCTTAGCGCTTAACTGAACGGGTGCGATTACAAAAACATAATAAATAAGTGGGCGGTCGCAGCCTGAGAGAGTTTGTGGGTTGGAAGTTGAAATAGATCAGTAATTGGAAAAACCCAGACACCGACAGATTACTCGTTCACCCGGCCTCCATGTCTGGCTCCTCGGTGCCCAGAGCTACAGGTTATTATAAAGTAAACTAATCAGCTCTCAAGTGTTTAAAACGGTAATTGCGTCTCTGAAACAATGCCTTCACGAACCAAATGGAAAACTTAATAAAGCTTAAAGCCATTACTGCGCTCCTGTGTAGCCCTACAGAGCCCCGTTCTGCCAGTCAGCACTCTGTCCTATAACCATGAAGCCGCCGCTGCGTGTGTGTGTGTGTGTGTGTGTTCCTTCACGGCAGGCGGTCAGCTCTCATCCATGTCTATCAGGTGGTCCCAGACAATTTTGGACCGGAAGTCCAGCGGTCCCTCGCCGACCACATGGAGCTTGACTTTATTTCGCTTGACGGGATAGAAATGTGGAAAAAGATTCTGACGTGTCTCCCGTCATCGGTTTTGGTTTTTAACCCCGGAAGGTGGTTACGTTGTTGTCATCGTGTCGCTTTTGTCTGAGCTGTGTGGGTCCTCGTTGAAGGTGGGCGTGTCTTATCGAAGGTGGGCGTGTCTCTCTGCTCCAACAGGCACGTGCTCGAGTGAGGGGTGGAAACATTTCGATGGGTTTTGCCATTGAAGGGAGACTTTTCCTTCACAGGAAGTTCATAGTTCCATTATGTATATTTTTTTATCATGTTTTATTGACGATTCCCTCATTTTTAATCCGATTTTGAGCCGTTTTATGAGAAGTTCTATAGGGTGAAATAAAAGAAGAGTACTTCAACTTGCCTTGTATTGTTGTATTTTAATATATTTTGATGATAAGGTACATTATATCTGGTAAAATATACCCGACGTTAGTGATGGCGTTACTATTTGTAACGTTAGTGTTTAGGATCGCTCATCGACGTCTGATTCACGTTATAATGCATCTAATCTGCCAGCAGGAAGGCGCGGCGCCAATAAATCCAGTTCAGATTAGACGGCGGCGGAGAAGAGCGATGGGTCCAGACAGCCATAAATAACAGGGCTTTGAAGATCCACCTGAGAGTGATGGATACAGGTGGCATTGGCAGTGACTGGGCTTTGCACCGTGCCAGAGACAGACACACACACTCTCTCTCTCACGTTTCCTTCTCCGTTTTTTTAATCCGACGTTCCCCCCGTTTTATCCCCCCAAAACTCCGTGTCGGCCTCCTCCTCTCGGTGCCTCTTCTGTCCGCCTGAGTCGTGATGAGCAGTGCTGCAGTGCGATGCGTTCAGGCTCTCCGTGACTCACCTGTCCCTCCACACCGAACCCCTGCGAGTACTGCGTGCACCGTGTACGCTGTAGAGATACGCAGCTCCGAGCTCCTCTCTCATTTAAAAAAACTTCAGGGGGTCCGGGCGTGGACCCCGGTCTGGGTGATGTCTCCTAAAGGCCACCGCGGTGCTGCACCAAGCGGAGTTATAGTCATGTGTGTGTGTGTGTGTGTGTGTGTGTGTGTCAGAGTCTTCCTCCCAAAATCCCTCCGAGGTTCCTGCAGCATCCGGCTCGGCGTGCCGAGGGACACACAAACTGCATGTGTGCGTTTCCGTGCGGTCACATGTCGCTACGTGCTAACATGCTAGCAGAGGCAGGTTAGGGGGGTCTCTCAATAATTAATAGGGCGGTGAATCATCAGCTGCTCACTCAGGCCTGCTCACACACACACACACACACACACACACGTACACATACTCGCATTAGGGGCAACACCAGTCCGGATTAAACGAGAAGAATCATGATTTTTACACCCAGAAGTGAGATTATAATGACGTTTTTAAACATCACATTGTACATTTTATGGAGCAAATCTGACTTTAAGACGGAGAATACTGCCTCGTCACGATCTCTCTATCCAGTTTGCGTCCTTTCTTTGATCCTCCAAACACTTCTTCTCCCCCTGAGGAGGAGGAGGAGGAAGAGGATGAGGATGAAGAGGAGGTGGAGGAGCACTCAGCCGTGCAAAGTCTCCAACACGCACGATGGCTTCATCGCGTGTTTCACAGCGAGAGGCGGAGAGAACGCCGAGAGGGGAAAGAGGACAAACAATAAATACAAAGATGTCCGACAGCAAAAAGCGACACCGGCGAGCAAGAGCGCTTGTTCATCGTCTTAATTTATATGAAAATCTATTCGCTCCGGCAAACCGAGTCCCAGGTTGTTGCTGTGACTCAAACCGGAGTGGGATGTGAGGATGTGAGGATGTGAGGATGAGAATCTCTCTCTCTAGTTCCACAGATGATTCACTGTTATCGCCTCATCGTCTTCCCCGCTTCTCTTTTACATTCTGTTTTATTGTTCTCATCTTTTATGTCGCATTCAGACACTCGGCGGACCACGGATAATTCATAATTCGGGTTATTTACGGTCAAATCTTCATTTACATCGTTTTAACATCCGTGACGTTCGGATAAAGCAGCGCGCTGAGAACTTTTAGCTTCTTTTTTTGGAAACGCTTCGACGACGAAGTAGCTGGATTCTCTCCGTTATTACAAGATCACGCCAAAAGACACCTGGGCCAGGCGTTGTGTCCGGACCAATCGGCTTCCTGTGAGGAGAAGTGGGGGGCGGGGTTTAGATGTGTGTGTGTGTGTGATGCAACCGTTAGCGTAGACGCTGCATCAGCATCCGTTACATCAGAACTAGCATTTGCACCGAAGGCTTTTCTCTCCATTGAAAAGACGTTATCGCTCTTTTTTTCCTCCCCTGACTCCATTCAGCAAGAGTTTGATTGACAGGTGGTTCATCCAATCACCTGGCAAGTATGTTTTCTCTCTCCTGAGGAGCTAACAAACCCATCGGGGTCTTTTGGGCACCATGAATACACGACAGGCAGATGGCAGGAAGTGGAGCCCAAAAGAAAAGTTGGCTCCGCCCCCTCCCAACATAATGATCTCACCCTTTCTTTCACCTCAACGTCGTCGTGTTTGTCCTGTAATCAGCACACTTTGGATGCCTCTGTGTTGCTTCTGTGCAAATATTGCCATTCAGGTTGAAAGAATCCACATATTGACTGAGTGCATTGTGAGTATTATCTGGAGTGCACGGGACGCCTCACGTGCACACGTATGTTGACCTTCGTGTGCGTCTGTCCTTAGCTAACCTTTACCGCCAATGTGTATTCATCACAGGGACCCTGTTGCTGTATTGATGGTGTCAACATGTGTGCCATTCACGTGCATTTGTTCCACACCTTGGGGGTCGAGGAGCTCATCTGTACAGGAAGTGGCTGTTACGTTGGGAACGTGGGATCCACGCACCTTTACTTCTGCTCATGTGATGCAATCAGAACCGTGTTTAACCCTTAGATGCATAAGTGGGTCAAAAATGACCCGGTGAGGTTGTTTTCTTGAAATATCTTCGTAATGAAATGTTTTTATCATTTCATATTCCAGGTATTCCTCAAAAAACATGGTTTTGATATAATAGCATTTACATTTTTAACTTACCTTTTATACATTTTAAGAAATTGTCGTTTTTGTATTACTACCCCAAGCTTCCATAAGTGGGTCAAAAATGACCCGCATGCATTTCCTATGGAATCCAATGGGAACCTTTGATTCTTATCAACTGTGGCTGTCAGGAATAAACTAACTGTGGACCACACAGACAAAAAAATGGCATAAAAACACATTGATTCTAATACGGGTCATTTTTGACCCACTTATGGAAGAGTGTAGGGTCCAGTCACTCGTGCATCTAAGGGTTAAACCGCTAATATGGAAAAACCTGCTTTCTTTGGGAGACTCCTAATTCATATTAGAGCTTGAACAACAAGGTTTTCAATGCTGTCCACAGCTGTAAAAAGTGATATTTGAACTTATCTGCCGCTGATAAAAAGTCGGGGCTCGTTCAAGAGAGAAAAATGGACTTTGGACGCCGTCTGCTGTTAAAGACTTTGACACTTTGACGCTGTGATAAAACACAGGAGATGAATGGGAGTCGTGCTGGAGGTGTAAACGCTGCGTTGATATTGGTTTGGGCACAATGTCGGTCTCTCTCTCTCTCTCTCCTTGACATTGTGCCAGTGTTTTGGCTGGGGCTCGCCCCGACTTAGCCGTCAGACAGATCGAGTTGTAAAGACGTCTGCTCCGGAGATCGGGGCAAGCATCCAACTGCACACACACACACACACACACACACACGTATACGTATATATTTGTTATTTTTCTTTCACGAACACGCACACAGCTGGTCTTGCCAACCAAAATGTGCACCAGTATGTATTTTCCCCTCCCAATAATCCACTGGTCCAGCGGGATTACCGTGCGTGATTAGGACTCATGCTGCTCAAGGTTAGGGATTACAGGGTGCGTTCATGGGTAATGCGGAGTTTCTGAACAGTTCATCTGCAGGGCTCCAAGGCGTGCCGCAGCAGCGGGGATGTGCGCTTGTTCGCACACCGATTTACCGCACACCCCGTCATATCCGTCCTCACTATGCTACTAGTAGCGGTAGCGCACCACTAAGCAGAAGTAGTGGGAGTAGGAGTTCACTACCTGCAGTCAATATTCACTGTCAATTGTAATTGTTGTAAAGGCAGCAGTAGTGGAAGTTGTAGCAATAGGCAAGTAGTACTGTAGTAGTAGTACTGTAGTATAGTAGTAGTAGTAGTATTAGTAGAGGTGGTAGTACCAGTAGCAGATGCAATAATCACCATGTGACTGTTAAGCAGGTCTGTTTATAGTCTCAACACAACGACGGTTGGTTTATGTCTACTGTAACCTACACTGCTGCACCCTCCAGGCTGTGTGTGTGTGTGTGTGTGTGTGTGTGTGTGTGTGTGTGTGTGTGTGTGTGTGTGTGTGTGTGTCTCAAGGGCACTGGTGTAAATGAGGGAAAAGGTTAAAGGAAATTTCCTTGCCATGGTGTACATGGCCATGAAGACAGGGACACACACACACACACACACACACACACACACACAGACACAGACACAGACACACACACACACACACACACACACACACACAGATGCCAACATGGCATATAGCCGTGGCGACCAGGTGCCAGGGGAAGGTTAACACCTGAACATGCACTTTTTGCTGCAGTGATCTTTAAGCTCATCATGTTCAGTGCAGTATTTCAGATGGTTTAATGCATATGACACACACACACACACACACACACACACACACACACACACACACACACACACCTCCTCTTCCCTTATTCTACTTAATTCATAATTCATAATTACCATAATATCTCCGGGTGGGTTCAGGCGGCCGTGGCGCTCGATCACATCTGCGTTCAATCTCCATCCAGAGTGACAGACGTGATCACTTACTGAGCCTCGCAGTAACTTAGTTACCGCCGACTAACGCAATAACTCGCCCTGCATTAATCAATCGCCTCCCTGCAGGAGTCCGACATGCAATAACCCGAATATTGTGATATCGTCTCCCGATAACGCGGTTTAATTTCACCGGTTATTCATCAGGATAAACGCATTAGGGCGGGGTTGGCGCCGGAAAGTTTAGAGGTGTGTGTGTGTGTGTGTGTGTGTTGTGATTATGTGTGTGTGTGTGTGTTGTGATTATGTGTGTGTGTGTGTGTGTGTGTGTGTGGGGGTTGAAAGCAAGCAGCAGGCTTCTACCTGCACATAGCAGAGAGAGTGAGGGAGGTGGGTGAGGCCATCAGTGGGATGTAAACACACTGGCACACGCATATCTACTGAACACACACACACACACACACACACACACACACACACGGCGTGTGCATACATGTTCCCAGTGAACCACGCAGCTTGTGTCTAACTGGTAAGTTTCCACTGCCACGGCTCCCTGCGGCCTCCTGCATGTGCTCTTCTTCTTCTTCTTCTTCTTCTCCACCTTTATATGTCGTCACCCTCTACCCCATTCATCACTCTCTCTCTCTCTCTCTCTCTCTCTCTCGCCCTCGCTCGCCCATTGACCTACTTCCCAAAGGCTGCTCAGGCTTGCGTGACCAGTGCTCCGGTGATATGGCATTACACACACACACACACACACACACACACACGACACACAGGCATAAATAATGCGTTCACATATACATATTCACAGCTCCACACACACACACACACACACACACACACACACACACACACACACACACACACACACACACGCTTCCTGTGCTACTCAGTCTTATGCAATCACTAGGAATGTTTGATCTCATATCGGATGTATATTGCGTAAATGTGCGTAACGTTTTTTATGCAGGAGATTTCAAATCTGGTTCGTTTTTTTATTAAAATGTCTTGCAATTATTCATTTAGAGTGCAGATATTTGTAGAAGAATAACTAAAATATGATCATAAGCATGATAATAATAAACTACCACCCAGCCCTAGCAACAGTGCACTTTAATGATAACTCATTTAAGGCCACATGACTTTGATTTAGGGACGTCAGGACACCAGGAAGTCTGTTTTCGATAAAAATACCAGTTAACTGTCGCCAAGAAAACTATCCTCATGAACTGGAAATGAAGGAATAACATACATGTCACACACTGGAGAAACCTAATGATTGAATACAACAGAACACCACTCCATCTGGTCATCCCTCACTGTGTGTTTACAAACTATTAATATTCATTTTTTTGTCTTTTTTTAGCCTGAAACCCAATTGAAACCCACGTACACGCATACACGCATACGCACATACATATAAATCTGCTCTTATCTACACTTTGTGCCTTTATTTTTTATTTTTTTTGATGAAATAATAAACATGCACACACAAACACATACGGACACACACACACACACACCGTACGTCTATACCCTGAATATATGATGTTTTTCTGGCTTGTGTCTCACTGTTTTGTCGTCCTCTTGATGTTATGCATAAAAAAAAAAACTAAAAAAAACGGTGACATCCCACGCTAAAAATGGCATTCCTTTATTCCCGTTACGTGTGAACGCATCACGGTGGCGTTTTCATTCATTCACCTTCACTTCTACCTGGCGAGCTCCAGCGTAACGTAACTCAAATGCAACCTCAGCACGCGAGCCGCTGGCGCCGTTGTTTCTGCAGCTGGCTTCGTCAACAACAACAACAACAACAACAACAACAACAACAACAAAAAGACATCACTGAACCCGAGCGCCGCCTGGCGGAGCTCCAGGTTCCTGATTCAACCAGCGGGTTGGAAACAAGTGGCGTCTTGTGAAAATATGAACACACCCACGCTGTGTTGTGTTGTACAACCGCTCGCCTGCATTCTGTTACACACACACACACACACACACACACACACACACACACACACACACATGCTGTGATGCAATAGTTATAAGACACATTCTTTAATGGTGAGTGTGTGTTTTTGTGAGTATGTGTTTGAACATGTGCACGGAGCTTTTATGGGCTGTGTGTGCAGAGCGTAGTTGTTATTGTGTTCACACTGATGCATGTTGGAGTGTGTAAATATGTGTGTGTCCTCCTCCTCCTCCTCCTCCTCTTCCTCCTCCTCCTCCTCCTCTTCCTCCTGTTAATGGAGCGTCTCGGCGGCTCAGAGTTCAGAGTCTGAACACTGCGGACCGGATCAGCTTGTCCTGGTTTTATCGTTACTCGGCCGTTGGAATTCTTTGTTTTGTTGTCTGGGAGTTCTTCTGGGAAAACTGTGTGTGTGTGTGTGTGTGTGTGTGTGTGTGAGCTTTGTGCTGATGCATCGCAATGATTTGTGTCATCTTAATGCATGAAATAAATATGTGTCCCTCCTTAGTTTTCATTCTTGACACTGACAGCAATCACTTCACCTCCACACGGGTTTTTATTTTATTTTTTAACTCTCTGGTATCTGATCTGCACTTCGTATCTCCGCCTCTCAAGTTCAGGAATCAGAACCGGTGTTGGGAAGGCGTCAGAAGACGTTTAAATAAACAGAGTCGGTTCGTAAAACCATCCTTTTTCTTCTTCTTCTCCATCAATACGGCTATTCCTACGGTTTCCCTCGCAGCCAATCGCTGCAATCCTTCTTCAACGTAACGGTAACACGTTACACGCTACGACCCGCGCGGCCTCGCCTGCACACGCGGTATCGAATGAAGCCCCGTCGGCGGCGTCGTGTCGCTTTAAGGGCGCTGGTGTTGTGGTCGTCCTGCATCAGGAAGCCGGTGACGGTGGTTTCAGAGTATTTCCTGTACGGGCAAACCGCCACCAACGGCGTCCGTGAGCCTCTCAGACTACAGGCCCCACACACACCTGTATTTCCTGTCATCACACACACCTTTCGCTCTCTTTTATTGCACACACACACACACACACACACACACCTCTCCTGTGTTTCTCTCTCATGCTTCATGCTCGGCTTCCTGCTCCTCTCAGCTGCGCCTGACCCCGTTTCAAACGTCTCTTTTTTCATTCCCTCTCCCGTTCGCTCCTTGGCAACGTCGCTCTCTTCCTCTCGATTTACTGTATTCATTCCTTTCCCCCGTTTTCTGATTCACTTGCTTTCTCTTCGACGTCAGCATCGCTCTCTCTCTCTCTCTCTCTCTCTCTCTCTGCATTTCACTTGCATATCGCTGTAGTTTGGAGCTGCCTGGTTTGAGATAGCGCTTTGTGATTTCGGCAGGAAGACAGAAAGCAGGAAAGAGAGACAGACAGGTGAGGGCGAGTGGGCGAGAGAGAGACAGGGAAGGGAAGAAGGAGTCTCGTGACCGAGGTACGACTTTGAAAAGGAGAGGGACCTCCCTGCTATCCGCCGCCTGCATTTTGGAGGGTTTTAATTGCATTGATAGGAGTTCTATCCAGCTG
>JBAMJR010000100.1:3680000-3690000 GCA_038501785.1 Myoxocephalus aenaeus
CAGAAGCAGGTTCACTTTCTGCAGAGCTGTATTTAGAGATAAGCCGGGAGGTCAAAGGTCGTAGTACAAAGTCGATGTCTCTCTCTCTCTCTCTCTCTCTCTCTTCTACCTAATATGGCTCTGCTGCTGCATGAGTCTCCGTCTCATACACACACACACACACACACACACACACACACACACACACACACACACACACTGGGATTCTCGGTACTCCAGTGGTTGCTGCATTGTGTTGAACCTGTTTGTCTAGTTGTGTGTTTTTGTGTGAGAGATGATCTCTGATCTCTCCGGCTTTCTGTTGACTCATCGACACCACCGTTGATGTTTTGGTCTCCTTCCCTTATCTCGCCCTCTTGTTTCCTTTCCTCCTCTCCTCTCCTCTCTTCTCCTTCTTCCTTCTCTCCTCGAGTGATTTCCTGCTTCTGTCGGTTGTTTTTCAGGCTTTTGTCTGATCGTGAACATGTCGAGCTTTATTTATTTCATTATTTCCATGAGCGTTGTGTTTTCTTTGTGCAGCAGACTCTGGTTGTACTTCAGAGGCAAATCTCATCCATTTAACCATCTGTGAGATTAGTGAAATGAGTCTTTTTTTTCTTGCCGCCGCAGCTGTAAAAAAGCTGAAAAGTAACATGAGAAGAATATCCGCCACCAGGAGAGTGAATGTAAAAGCAAATCTATTTCCTGTGCCGTTGGATCCAACCTGCAGGCTACTTAAAAAGTCTCAACCCGTCTCCGAGGCTGCATTGAAACACTGCGGCGCTTCCAGAGCACGGAACTGGTTGTACTGGACTAAATCTGGACGTGTTAAGCCATTAAGCCCCGTTATCCTCCTCACGTTGGGCTAAGCAGCCTAGCGCTGCAGGTGGAGAGGCAGGAATAGTGCCGGTCCTCCGCATCCCTCCCCTCCCCCGCCACCAGGCCGAGCTGCGACCCTTTAAGGCCTTCTTCTCCTCGGACCTCGTCTTGAAATAACGAAATAAATGAAAATGACCCTCCTGTCAGAAAATAAAGGGAGGTGTGCTCATTTTTTAAAGATGTCTGACGCGAACGGAGCCGCTTCAGGAAAGATATGAGGACGCATAAACAACGTCAGCGTTTCAGGATCCATATACTGTGTGTGTGTGTGTGTGTGTGTGTGTGTGTGTGTGTGTGTGTGTGTGTGTGTGAGCTGCGATGATGTGTCACCCCCCCCTCCGGTCTTCCTCGCTCCACTCAAGGACGCCGTCGCTGATTGCACCGGCCGTCCTCCACTGCCTCTGTGTGCGTCTGAGTGATGTGTGTGACAAGGTGTGTGTGTGTATGTGTGTGTGTGTGTGTGTGTGTGTGTGTGTGTTGCCGACCGCCAATGTGCGCACATGTGTGTGTTTCTGTGTCCTTGTATGTGTGTGTGTGTGTGAAGCAGTGACTAGTTGCCAGTGGTGTGAGGTGACTAAGAGGGGGACTAAGTTATGTGTGTGTGTGTGTGTGTGTGTGTGTGTGTGTTGGGGCGGGTGCTTCCACAGATATACGAGCAGATCCATCACTCGATACAGGTGTGTGTGTGTGTGTGTGTGGAGGACACACACCTCTCATCGCGGTGGGAGGCCTGACACTTGATCATAGCGGCAACCGATACGCCGCTCACCACCAGCATGCACGTGTGTGTGTGTGTGTGTGTGTGTGTGTGTGTGTGTGTGTGTGTGTGTGTGTGTGTGTGTGCCGAGGTGAACATGTGCTGCTCCCGGCCTTCAGGCGAACAGCTTCAGTCACGACCTCCTAACAGGAGTCGTAACTACCGGCAGCGATTGATGAGTCCGTTTTTTGTCTGTTATTGAATAAAAGCTGAGCGTATGATAATTCATCCATCTTGTTTTTCGGCCTTCCTGCTGCGTTGACCCTTAATCCTCCCCGACTCCTGGGAGACTTCAGCTCTGAGTCGGTTCCTATTGATGGGAGACACGTTCTCTGTCGTGTTTAAAGCGTTTAGTGGATTCATCTCCACATAAATCAGTCAAATCTGGTAAAAATATGTGTTTTTGGCCCCTAGCACCTTCTGTGTGTTTACCTGCAGCTGTGTTTTTGAGTGGAGGTCACAGGGGTTTTCCTCACCAATAACACCTTCAGCTGCCGGTGTTCTTCCAAAGTATCTGTCGCCCGCCGTCGTCGTCCCGCTCGTCCTCATCCTCGGCGGAGGAGGAAGAGTCTGACTGACGTGCCCTTTGGCAAGGCGCTCGCTCACCAACTGCTCCATACCTGCGCGGGACACGGCGGCCCCGGGGGCCGGCATTTCTGAATCTCTCCTTTTAGTACGTTTGTCACTTTGCCTGTTTCTGGGGGAGGAGAGGTCGGAGGTCAGAGGTCAGAGGTCAAAGGTCAAGGGCTCCGCACGCTACGTTTGTGCAACTGGGCTCAGCAGTAACAGCTACTGTGAGATATGTTAATGCTTAGTCATGCTTTTGTTTTTCACCCCTCCCTCTCACGACGTTTCTGCATGCATGTGACGACTGTGTGTGTGTGTGTGTGTGTGTGTGTGTGTGTGTGTGTGTGTGTGTGTGTGTGTGTGTGTGTGTGTGTGTGTGTGTGTGTTTCTGTCCACCTGGCTGTCTTGACAGTGATGGATAGGACGTCCTGCAGAGGAAGGGCTGCGTCTGCTGTCACCTCTCTGCACACACACACACACACACACACGCACACGCACACACACACACACACACACACAATTGCACGCGAAACATGAAAGCACAACATATTTATAGCTGTGTGCGCGTGACTAAAATACCTTATTCTATTTCAGCGCGAGAGCACTAGCTGTGCCTCGAGGAGAGGACGTGCCTCCACAAGCCTCCGTGTGTGTGTGTGTGTGTGTGTGTGTGTGTGTGTGTGTGTGTGTGTGTGTGTGTGTGTGTGTGTGTGTGTGCGTGAGGCCCGTGCCAGAGGACAAAGTGTTCATGCGATGAAATCTGATCAAAGGTTGCTTGAAGAAAAGTGAAAGCTCCACTGTCCTCAAAGTCGTTTCACTCGACCTCTGAGCACCAAACACCTCGGACTCTGAAGTCCACGTTGAGCAACCTGTGTGTGTGTGTGTGTGTGTGTGTGTGTGTGTGTGTGTGTGTGTGTGTGTCGCTGTTCGCAGGCGATTGGCCGGTACGTCGGCCGCCTAGTTCAAGGCTCAAAGACGACGTGGGAGAAAAGAACGTTGTTGTGGATCTGAAGCCGCATCCTGATTAAAACGAGCTCGGCTGCTACATTGGATGTTATTGTGGAGAATATTATCGTCATTTGGAGCAACGGCCCGTTTAATCCTCTCTCTCTCTCTCGACGTCTCACTTACATTTCGTCCAATCAGAGAGGAGTGCGGTCCTTATGTAATTGGATTTGTTTAGTTTTATTCCTCTCAGGTGAGACGATTTGGCTTTGAGAGGTTTCATCACTTTATTGGCTGATGAAGTCCTTGAGTTGATAATAACGTTGTCAGAAGCAGCTCGTGCTTTCGCTTTCGGTTTGTAGGAAGGATTAGAGAAAAAAAACGACGAGCCACATTTTCATGAAACTCTGTGCATTTTGGAGAGGATCTGAATTCACAACATCTACATCGTGAAGGACGTTTTGAGGGTATTTTGTCTTCGGTTACGAATGCTTTTAAATTTATCGCAATAAAAAGTTCCAAATGAGTCCACTAGGGTAAAAAAAAACAAAGTACTTTTGTTGCCTCAACATAACTTAGTACCGTAAACGTCGGGTTACGAGCCGCTCCTATGGCCGATCAGTGTCATCGCTGTAGCAAGCTAGTAGCTAGCGCTGCTGCTAGCTAGCGCTGCTGCTGCTACTGCCCGCGTCCCCTCTGCCCAAGTCGGTGGTTTTCGGGGAGCTAGCGGAAGTTAGCGGGGAAGTGACGGAGCGCTAGCAGGAGCCCCAGCTGGCTACAGCGGGGAGCTAACGGGGACACTGACCGAAGGTAGTAGCGGCTCGTAACCCGACGTTTACGGTAGTTTTTTGTCGCGTACGTGTTTCGGTTCAATTTTCATCCTAATTATAACATAATCTTGCAGCAGATGAGAGTTTAATTTTGTCATAATTCTATTTGTTTTTGGAAATATGTCCTCTTGCAGATCTGCATGTCGTCATAGAAGAGAGGGACTATTTTCCTCGGCGGAGGTCTGTGCTTTGGTCCTGCTTGTATTTAAAAGATGCAGATGTGTGTGTGTGTGTGTGTGTGTGTGTGTGTGTGTGTGTGTGTGTGTGTGTGTGTGTGTGTGTGTGTGTGTGTGTGGCGCGCGCGCTCGGTTCCATCACTGTGTCTCCACAACTGTCATTAAAATCTGCACCATGTCACAGAGTCTTTTCAAAGGGATTGCAAACTGCTTGAAAACACATTTTCACAACAACATCGACCGCCCCCTAAAAATAGACTTTTTCTTTCCACATGATATTCTTTCTGCATTTTGCCGCTGAGGTCGGCGTTGCCGGAGGTGGGCCTCGTGCCTATCTGGGCCAAGAGCAGCGCTCTCGGACCCCGGGGGACCAGGAGCGCTTTCTTTAGCCACCAAGACCTCGGTAGAAAATAGAGCCTCGGTGAAAATGGGTTCGGATAAAGACTGCGATGCACTGGATGAGCGTTTGGTTTTGACTCGATGGAGCTAAAGCGGGCGCTTAAAACAGATTAACGGGATATTTAGCTACGCTTTCCGTGCAACTTGATGTATTCTGACACACGTGTGGCGTCAGATATCATTAAATCAGAACGTATGGGCCGTAAAATATCCCCCGAACGTCGCTAACGTGAGCCTAAAATGCAATAATTACGCGGGTTATCTTTCGAACAGCTCCCACTGGAGCGGGGAAACACTGTGGAGGAAAAATAAATAAAGGAAACGCACGTTTTCTTCCAAGCAAAAGCTCATCTCTCCCTCACTCTGATTGACTTCGACCGGCGACATAAATGTAACTTCGCAAAGTTCAATATTAAACGATTTCATTAAATCAACTCATTACAACACATTAATTTAATTGCACCGGAGTTCAAGTTTAATTACGCAAAAACACTCGAGCTAAACTAATGAACTTTGAACGTTTCTGACTCCAAATGGAGTTTGAATACTTTTAGTGTGACGATGAATGAAACTACATATTTAGTGTAATGTGTGATGCAGCAGAGACACAGCGATCAGTTACTCCATGAGAACCAGTCTTCTCCTGCGAGCTTCTTTTTATTTATTTATGTTTTTACATCTCCTCACTACATTTAACGTCAGAGAACAATCTCCATCAATCGCCGGCGTATCGGCTGTCTGCAGCTGTTAGGAACCCTGCTGTGGATAACGGGCTCCTCCTCCTCTTCCTCCTCCTCCTCCTCCTCCTCCTCCTCCGTGGATGTGGAGTCCGTAAATAAAAGATAGACGGAGGGAGGAGAGGCTGCGCACCTGCAAGCTGAATCCAATAACTCCCCGACATGAGTTGCAGCTTGCGAGGGTGTAGCTGCTGCTTCCCTTACAGGTGCTGCAGGCGGAGAGGGAGGGATGGAGAGAGAGAGAGGGAGGGATGGAGAGAGAGGGAGGGATGGAGAGAGAGGGAGGGATGGAGAGAGAGGGAGGGCTGCTGTATTTATAGCTGCACTGTTTCCATGCTACTCTCATGTTGTACTGCATATAGGAGCACACGCTGCATCCAGCGACGCCCGCGTGTCCTTCAGGACGGCCGCTCTGCGACCTTCACGACTGCTGCACATCATCAGAGGAGGAAGAGGAGGAGGAGGAGGAGGAGGAGGAGGAGATGATGGGGGGAAAGGGGGTGATTCAGTGAAAGAAATAAGAGCAGTGGAGAGAGAGAAGGAGGTGAAGAGAGACAAGGAGACATTCATAGTTTTTTTTTCCTTCTTCAGCTTTTTTACCAAAAAGTGACAGAAATAGTTCTCCTCGCAGCCGGCCAATCACGGCGTGGAGTCGGTGTGATGTCAGACTAGGAAAGGACGTAGCGGCCCCCGAATGAAGGGAGGAGGGAAAAGAGAAGGAGGTGAAGCAGGAGGTCGCATTAGTTTGAAAGGATAATAAAAAAGAACAGGAAGTGAAGGTGGCGAGAAAGGAGGGAGAGAAAGCAAAGTTTTGAGGACTGAGGAAAGAGCTGCAGGTTAACGGGGAGGAGATGGGATGCATAAGAGAGGAGGAGGGAGGAAAAGAGGAGAGGAAAGAGGAGAGGAAACGGGAGAGAAATGGACTCTCAGTGCGTTCACTTCTCCTCCTGCAGAGCCGTGATGTGAAAGTCTGCCTCAGTTTGCATTTGAATGCAGAGCTCGCTCGCCTTTTGTCACACAGTTGGCCCAGAAAGCTCCTCTTTCTCTCTCTCTTCCTCTTCCTCATCCTCATGTTGTGTGTGTGTGTGTGTGTGTGTGTGTGTGTGTTCACATGTGTGTGTGTGTGTGTGTGCCTCCGTGGTCATCGTGGCCGGCCCGTGTCACATCCTGTTCTCCTTGTTCTTCTTCGCCACTCAGGCTGCCGGCATGGAGACGCTTCACAGATTTGAATGAGAGTGTAGATAATTAACTGTGTGTGTGTGTGTGTGTGTGTGTGTGTGTGTGTGTGTGTGTTTGCGCAATGCTGACCGTCTCCAAGGCGATGCAGGAGGCGAGCGAAGCAGCCAGCATGTGTAGTAAACCCCAGAAATGTCACTGTGTGTTTCACAATGCAAGTGTGTGTGTGTGTGTGTGTGTGTGTGTGTGTGTGTGTGTGTGTGTGTGTCGACCCTTTACCTGCTTGTTTGTTGCCTAGCAACTCTGTGTATGTGTCCGTCACCAGGTAGCCCAGGTGTGTTTAGCGTTCATCCGTCGTCCACTTGTCGCCTCTCTTGCTTCCTTCCCTCCTTCCCTCCTTCCCTCGGTCCATCAATGACCACTTTAATCCCTCCTTCCTCCACCATCTTCCTCTTCTTCACCGGTTGATTTCTCCAGCCCGTCTTCCCTCTTTGCTTCTCACCTTCCCTCTCTTTCCTCCTTCCTTCCTTCCCCCTTCCTTCCTCCCTTCAGCCTTTCTGTCGTGCACAATGTTCTGTTGTTTTCCCACACTTGTCCTTTGCTCCTTATCTCCTTTCCTCCCTTCCTCCCTCCTCTCTGTATTTAGTCTCATTCACAATGAGTGGTTGTGGATTAGAACCCAAACTGACACCAAGTCAGTTTGGGTTTCTGTCTCTTTGCTGATAAAACCAGAGACTTGTTCACGTTGGTTGTAGATTAAAGTTTGATGTGGCGGGAATATTATAAAATATTTAAGGTTTTAGTTTTCAGGATTTATTCGATTTATATTTGATAGTTATGGCCTGTAGAGCTACAGAATCAATCTCAACACGGACACACACACACACACACACACACACACACACACACACACACACACACACACACACACACACACACACACACACGCGGTAACCTGAGGAGCGGAGCTTCTCCTGTTACTTTCTCCTGAGACGCCGACGCTCACGTTTCACGTCAGCGTCCAAACGGTGAAAAAAAAAAAAAACAGAAAGAAAAGAAACCAGAAAAAAGAAACCGAGCCAAAGAGTCCAGCGGGGAGACGGTGAAGTTGCCATGGTAACGCCGCTACCTCTCAGGTTAACGACATGTTGATTGCGATCCAGACTCCTGATTTTGCACACCAGCTGTTATTAAAAACTGCCCGTTATATTGTTTTTTATATATATTTATTTACTTTTTCTATTAGTTAAATCTCTGGTATATATATATATATATATATATATATATATATATATATATATATATTTAACAACATATAGATTTCCTCTGCTGCTCACAGTTTGTTTTATGTCCTGATAATGGAGCCAAATTAGTAATCAAACAATAGACTTTTCCGCTTTCGCTGTCTGAAATGCCATAATTAAACTGTGTGTGTGAGAGTGAGAGTGTGTGTGTGTGTGTGTGTGTGTGTGTGTGGAGGGAGATGAAGGTTTGTGTTGGCTTCCGGCCAGCAGTGGGAATTACAGGTTATTTGTCAGCGTAATGCTGTTAGTCGACTGGAGAAGTGTGTGAAGCGGCCGAGTTGGAGGGCTTTGAGTCGTATTTGTGGAGCTTTGATAATTATGTGTGTGTGTGTGTGTGTGTGTGTGTGTACGTCTGTGTACGACACATTGTACTTATTTTAGTTTTGGACACTTTCTCACTGTAATTACGTTCCTTCAAAGTTAGTTTTTAACTCGCCGGGTTTTGGGAGACATCCGGATCCGAAGCGGCTGTCCTCGTTAAATAAAGGTCACGTTTGTTTTACCTGTAAACTAAATATATTTATTGTGACAATAACCAAAGCGGAGCCTCCTCTCATGAGAATAGCCGTCTCTCTGGCTGCTATACAATGGAGAATCTGTGATGCATCGTTTGCATTCATCCACTTTTTTTTTAAGGGTTTCATAAGAACGGGGCTGCGGGTGAATAGTCAAACAAATAAACAGCTCCTTTTCTTGAAGGAAAAGGTCATGAGGTCAAGGAAGGATGTGAAGGAGACATTTGCAAAGACGTCGTTACACATAGAACATGAGTAGCGTGGAGAAGAGCTCCTCCTAGGAGGATGTTCTCAATGTGATGGTGCTGACGGCATCACGTCTTTACCTTCGTGAGGGACGGCCCGCTGACCCCTCCACTGAAGGAGAGAGAGGAGAGGAAGCAAGGAAGCTCCTTGCTCCCTGTGATGAATCCCTCACGCGGCGTCCAATTAGATCGGAGGTGTTGAAAGACTATTCGACCGCGGCCCGGGTCTCATTTCCCGCCTTGTTAAAAAAAGACCCGCTGTCCTGCAGCTAAAGTCGGAGTGACAGTTTTTGTACTCGTTAGCACTAATATATAGTGTATAGACACACACACACACACACACACACACACACACACACACACACACACGCCTAACAACCCTAACAGACCTTCTCACCCCTCCCCTTTTTTCTTTTTTTGTCGCCGCTTAAAGCTGCAAATCTCCCACCTCACCCAAACAAGGCTCTAATCCCTCCGGCAGATGCATTCTGGGACATATCAAGGAGGGCACAGTCGCCAGCAGTAATTGCAACAGACGCAGTTTGCTCCGAATAATTCCCTTTGGGTGTCACGGACAGCAGTTCAGCGAACCGCTTCCAAATCTCTCGCCGATGCATTTCCTTTATTCCAGTCACAGGAAGTACTTTTTAACGCACCTCCAAATAAATACAAGATGCTTTTAATGTTCGACAACCCGGGAACATTGGCGACGATTGATTTACATCCTAAAATTAGGCCTAAAACAAGTAGTTTAAAGACGAGGTGTCACTCGCGCTGTAGCCTCACGAGCGTAGCTATCGGTAGCCTCGTGAAGCTAACGGCTACCGATAGCTACGCTCGTGAGGCCTGTCGATCATCCTCTTCTGGTTGAGCTCCGGTGCGGCTCACCTTTTGCGTGGCCTCTCGATGCCCTGCAGTCAAATTAAGGCTAAAGATTAGCGTCACACGGTCTGGAGTAAAGCCTTATCTAGCGCTGCGGACGCAAGCGGGGTAAAGATTAGCGCCACGTAGCCGCAGGCTGACCGGGTGCTAAGTCTGTTCTCCAAACCCCCCCAAAAAATACAAAATATCTGAAGAACAAAATGTGCCGTGTGAGCGTTCCTGCCTCAGTCTGTTGAGGCTGAGCTCGTATCGGCGGTGACGCCGCCGCTCGCTGACAGCAATGTTGCCGCTCGCTGACAGCAATGTTGCCGCTCGCTGACAGCAATGTTGCCGGGAGTAAAGTTGCTTTTATTCAAAAAAATAAAAAAATGAAAAAAGTTGCTGGTGTGCAGTCGCCTCGTGAGCAGATGGCCCAGGCGTCTGTCTCCACATTAGGAAGATAGTGATGAGATGAGTCAGTTAACACACACACACACACAGCGAGGGAAGTAGCATGTGTGTGTGTGTGTGTGTGTGTGTGTGTGTGTGTGTGTGTGTGTTCTGTCATGTTCATGTATGAATTGTGTGTCTGCAGATGTCCGTTCCCCCTTGAGTTCGTATGTGTGCACC
>JBAMJR010000100.1:3700000-3725000 GCA_038501785.1 Myoxocephalus aenaeus
ATGTGTTCATTCACGCTGAGTTTGAAATAATGAATATGCTTTTAAAAGAAGGACGCTCAAAATATAAGCAGGCATACATACAGGCATCTATAAAATGTTTATTCTTTTAATCAAACTATTGTCTCATTCATTTGAGTCATTTAAGGTTTACTGTATGCTTTGTATTCTCATTGTTAGTTTAAATACTACATTTACTCACTTTTTACTGTTTACACCCAGATTTCACTAAATGTTTGCTCATGCAAATTTGGTTTAAAGTCCTGGAAACCCACAGGTCAACATGTGTTTGACCCCTGAGTTTGGGCCAGAGCCGAGACTCGATGTTAAATAACACTTTAGAAGTTTAAACTTAATTGAATTGCAAATGATAGGCAGTTATACGCTGTGAAACGCTCTAATGAGTCGATGTGTAAAAGCAGCGAGTCAAGACCGTTTAAATGAAGCCGAAGTAATCTGATTGGCCGACCTGTAGCTGCTGAATTAAGGTCAGGTGAACTTTTGGATTTGGATTTTTTTTTCAAAATGAACGCGGCGTGACGCGATTGGCCGAGTCCCAGGGTTGTAATCGGGTTCAGGGAAAGGTGTGTGTGTGTGTGTGGTGTGTGTTTAATACACACAGGTAATGAAACGACACGCGGGATTCATGCGGTGCTACTGAATTAGCATCCTCCTCCACTCCACACACACACACACACACACACACACACGTAACATCATTAACTTCCCCGCTGACCTCTGACCCCTTGTGATAAAGTTGACTCTGATTTTCATCCAATCCCGTTAAGAGCTTTAAAGATAGATCACCACGGAGAGGAGGAGGCGGAGGAGGAGGAGGAGGAGGAGGAGGAGGAGATGGAGGTGAAGAGGCGGAGTAATGGTGGAGCGATCGCTTACAGATTACAGATTACACGATCATGCAAAAAAAAGAAAGATCCATTGTTTTGGGGGCGGAAGGAGAGGATCACGAGGAGGAAGATGGAGGATGGATGAGAAGCGAGGCGTTCGCCGGGGCTTCTGGGTATTCCTGTCCGTCGCCTCCTAATGAGCTCCTGAGCGGGAGCGATCGGGGGGGTTTGACCTTGGCGCCTCGCGTGCAGAGACAAGCCGGCACGCAGGACTCGCATGTGTGTAAACGCAAGACGGAGACCAGACAGGTTGCATGCTGGGAAATAAAAACATGGCAAAGGAGGGAGAGGTGGGAAGAATGACGGGAAGGAGCAAGGTGAGGAAGGATGAAACCAAACGAGGGGAGGGGAGGAGGAGAGGACGAGCAGGGAGGGAAGGAGGGAAGGAAGGAAGGAAGGAAGGAAGGAAGGAGGGAAGGAAGGAAGGAGGGAAATGTAGAAAAGAGTGAAACTCCAAAAACACTAATAAAGGAAGGATGAAACAAAGGATGTGAAAGATGAGGAAGAGGAAATGATGGATAATATGTTGAAACTGGAGCTTCGGGGTGTGTGTGTGTGTGTGTGTGTGTGTGTGTGTGTGCTGGGCTGAGCGTACGCCGTCGATTGCTAACGAAGCGCCCTTTCGGTTCCTAAATTGAAAAATGACTCGGAGCGATGTTAAAGGGCGACACGTCGTTCTCACTTTGAGGTTCTTGTGTTTTGTGTTTCTACTCGAACACGTTTACGTGCTTTGATGCTGAAAAACACTACATTTTTTATCATACAGTCTTTCTGAATGCACATGTATTCACCCTCCGTGCCTGTCTCTTTAATTAATTGGATTTAAAAAGCTCTGATTGGCTCGTGAGAACGAATATGGCGCAACCCACAAATAACAACCTGGGCGCTGAGAAAATGTGATTTATGTTCACGATATGACCCTTTAAAACATGGTAGTAGTAGATCTAGATCCTTGCTTTTATAGAAGGGGGTCCCGCCCCGCCGGGGGGGTCGGGACCCGCCCTGGCGGGGTGTCATTAAATAAATAGAAAATAAAGATTTACAAGGAGTGATTGAATGCAGGATGAAACCCCGTCTGGCTCTGGAGGAAACATTGTAAACACTGACGGAGGACTGTAACGGATTGATAGCTCGAGTGCACGGGCTTTTTTTATGTTTTATTTTGGGTGGAGCTCAAGGCCGAGTCCTGAGCGCTGTGGAATTAGAAAGCTAATTAGATCCCGGGACGGTTGGGACACCTGAGCCGGGAACGCCGAGGGTTAACGCCTGTTCACCGGCTATTCAATCAGCCGGAGTTATTCTTTCTCGCGGGGAACCTGGGAAGTGGTTACCAGCGCTTAAAGAGATTGGAGGTGTGTGTGTGTGTGTGTGTGTGTGTGTGTGTGTGTGTGTGTGTGTGTGTGTGTGTGTGTGTGTGTGTGTGTGTGTGTGTGTGTGTGTGTGACCACGAAGGACACAGAGGACATCTTGAAGTACAATAGAACAGCTTGCACTTAAAAGGTAAAGTCAGTGTTTCCCCTACCGTTAGAATAGGGGGGCGGGGCGGGGGTGCTCACATATCTGCACTCATTCTGTTTTGTTTGGCAAAAAAATAAATAGCTTATTGTTTTCCACAATGAGCTATTTAGTAGTAACTAAATATTAGTTATTTTTTGCACAGATATAACTTTATTTTCATTGTTCTAAGTGATTGCAATTTAAAAATAAAAAAAATGTCCGATGGAGCAATCTGATTTACTTGAAAGTGATTGCAATTTTCTTTATTCTGTTATTTCTAAAAGCACAGATGGAGTCACAAAATGAAGTTATTTACAGAAAAAGTTGAGAACCACTACTTTAAGTGTTATGTGTCGTCGCCGCCCCCGCCGCTGTGCCCCCCCCCCCCCCACCTGAAGCTGTAAACCTAGGGGAAACACTGAAAGTGATAATTGATAAATACGAACTCTTCTTAATCACCTCATAAAAGGTTTATTTTAAGGTTTATTTTAATATTTTAATAAATAATCCCTCCTCGTGAACATGTAAACAGTTTGTCAGGTCTTTAAATGTCTCACTAATCGCCTAGATGTTTTAATAATAGATCATTTTAATATATGACTCCATAAAATTGAAGAAAAGGCCATTTTTTTTTGGTCTCATCATCATCTATTTATCACCTTCTTTAACTTTTTTCGGTGATAAATGTTGACGCAGAAAGAGAAACGAGTCTCTCGGACACTCTCATCTTCCATATTTCCTTTTAAAACCCCTTTTTACAGTCTTTGCGTCTCAGCTGCCACCAGCGCTTCTTATTCCTGAGCCCTGAACCCTCCAATCCCATTACCCAGCAGGCTCTCTGCTCCCAGCAGCCCCTCCGCTGCTTTTAGCCTTCATCCCTCCGTCATCATCCTCTGTCACTCGCAATTCCTCTTCCTCCTCCAGGTCTGACCCGCCAGCAGCTGTCGGCCTCGGTTTGTCTGCCGCTCTTCAGCTCAAACACACACAGGAGGAGGTTTCTGTACATATACTTACATTTTTATTAGGGTGTATCGACGAGAAACACATGATGCTAATAGAAAAACTTAAAAAAAAGTATATAATCTTTACTTTCTGCACGTAGTGTCTTCAAAAGTGTATCTTTGCACGCTAAATATATTCAAAAAATATGTTTATTCTCATTCAAGAGGAACATTGGGAAAATATTTACACCAACACTAAGTCACATGGCTCAAAACTGTATTAATTACACCACTTTAAATCAGAAACTAATCATGCAGCGAGACGAGGAAACTATTCATCAGAAAGTTTATATTTCTGATTTCCTCAGCAAGGAAGGAGTGTGTAAAGATGGCTTTCTCGCCACGTCGTTGTGTTTTCTCTCCGCTCCACTGAGCTGCTGCGCCGCCCGTCGCTCGCTCCTGATTGGCTGCGGCTTTATCCACGCTCCGATTTAGCCTTGACTGCTAATCTCGCAAACAATTAAGCGGGGGGTGCTTAGTGATGAGGTAAGGCGGCTGTCGTGGGCGTGGGGCGTGGGCGTGGGGCGTGGCCCCGCCCACTGCTCAGCGGGGGCCCAGACGGGAAGCAAAGCAGCAAAAAAAAAAATTCCCAAAGGTTTTGGAAAAGTCATGTAAATGTGTTATATTCATGTGTTCATGACGTTCATTTACGCTGACTTTGAAATAATTAAGATGCTTTTAAAAGAAAGACTCAGAATATAAGCAGGCATACATACAGGCGTCTATAAAAGTCATGAAACCCATCGGTCAGAATGTGTGTGAACGCTGCCGAGGAATCGAGCCACCGTCTCTCTGGCTTAGCGTGTTCCCATCCCTCCGTCATCAGCCGTCACACGCATGACGGTTCACCGGGACGCCGCTTTCCCTTTTAGCCTCTGCGCCTCCACCGACTCGCCCTCAAGGAGGGAGGGAGGGAGGAAGCGAGGGAGGGAGGGAGGGATGAAGGAAGGAGGGAGGGAGGGAGGGAGTGAGTGAGGGAGGAGGGAGGAAAGGAGCGAGGAAGGAAGGGAGCGAGGGAGGGAGGGAGGGAGGGAGGGAGGCGAGGGAGGGAGGAATGGAGGAAGGAAGGGAGCGAGGGAGGGAGGGAGGAAGGAAGGAAGGGAGCGAGGGAGGGAGGAAGGAAGGAAGGAAGGGAGGAAGGGGAGCGAGGGAGGGAGGAAGGAAGGGAGCGAGGGAGGGAGGAATGGAGGAAGGAAGGGAGCGAGGGAGGAAGGAAGGAAGGAAGGAAGGGAGGAAGGGAGGGAGGGAGGAAGGAAGGAAGGGAGGAAGGGAGCGAGGGAGGGAGGGAGGGAGGGAGGGAGGAATGGATGGATGGAGTGAGGGAGGAAGGGAGGAAGGAAGGAAGAGAGGAAGGGAGCGAGGGAGGGAGGAATGGAGGAAGGAAGGGAGCGAGGGAGGGAGGGAGGGAGGGAGGAATGGATGGAGTGAGGGAGGAAGGGAGGAAGGAAGGAAGAGAGGAAGGGAGTGCGAGGGAGGGAGGAAGGAAGGAAGGGAGCGAGGGAGGGGAGCGAGCGAGGGAGGAGATGGATGGATGGATGGATGGAGTGAGGGAGGGAGCGAGGGAGGGAGGAATGGATGGATGGATGGATGGAGTGAGGGAGGGAGCGAGGGAGGGAGCGAGTGAGTGAGTGAGGGAGCGAGCAAGGGAGGAAGGGATGGATGGCGTGAGTGAGGAAGGGAGCGAGTGAGGAAAGGAGCGAGTGAGCGGAGTGAGGAAAGGAGCGAGTGAGGAAAGCAGCGAGCGAGGAAAGCAGCGAGCCAGATCACGTTGCAGAGTGAGAGCGGTCGCTGGAGGTCAGCCGTGTAACGGATCCCCAGCAGGAAGGAAGAGCCGCAGACTCCAGACCAGAGGCCTGGACGTCTCTGAGGCCGATCTGTATTCATTCATTTCAACTTCACCGCTGTAAACGAGAGCCGACGCGGTTCCGGTGTCCGGCTTCTTGAGCTCGGAGGAAAGCGGGCCTTCTGGAGCCATTGGTGATATTTATGAGGGTCGTGATGAAAGTCAGAGGAGCATCAGCAGCAGCTCCTCCTGGGCGTCCCGAGGCAAAGAAATCCAGATTACATGTTTTTTTGTTTGTTAAAATCAGAAGCGAGGGCAGAGAAGAGTGACAGGATGATGTCATCAAACTCCTTTTGAGCTGTGGATCAAAAGCGAAACCAAAACCTCTGAAATAAAAATTAAAAAAAAGGACATTTAGACTCCGAAACGTTCTCATGACCCCGGTGTTGTCCGGGCCCCCGAGGGCCTCACCTCCCTGAAGGTGAGAGAAACGAGCGCTTGATTGAACTCTGGAGTGTTTTTTTTTAGATTATGGAAGCGGCATCAGAAGCACTCAATGACACTTGTTGTATTGACTGAAGGCCAGAAATCAGTGTGTGTGTGTGTGTGTGTGTGTGTGTGTGTGTGTGTGTGTGTGTGTGTGTGTGTGTGTGTGTGTGTGTGTGTGTGTGTGTGTGTGTGTCTGAGACAAAGTGGGAGGAAGGGAGCCTTTGATGACGCTTCAGAGGGAGAACAGAACAAAGCAAACAGTCTGTAGAAGTGTGTGTTTCTTGTCAGTGTGTGTCAGTGTGTGAGAGGTCGACTTCCCCGCGTCCCGCCCCCCAAGAGAGGTCAACTTCCCCGCGTCCCGCCCCCCGAGAGAGGTCGACTTCCCCGCGTCCCGCCGCCCCGAGAGAGGTCGACTTCCCCGCGTCCCGCCCCCCGAGAGAGGTCGACTTCCCCGCGTCCCGCCCCCCGAGAGAGGTCGACTTCCCCGCGTCCCGCCCCCCGAGAGAGGTCGACTTCCCCGCGTCCCGCCCCCCGAGAGAGGTCGACTTCCCCGCGTCCCGCCCCCCCCCGAGAGAGGTCGACTTCCCCGCGTCCCGCCCCCCCGAGAGAGGTCGACTTCCCCCGCGTCCCGCCCCCCGGTGCTCGTCGGTCTCTTTCCGTCGGTGTCTGATTTCCACCATTGCAAGAGGTCAGAGGTCAGAGGTCAGGCGTCGTCGTGCCGCGCAGCAGGGAAAGACGGCGAGGAGCGAAACTTAGCGTGTAAACAATTTTTTTTTTTAAAGTGTCACGAATGCTTAATTGGATTAAGTCTAATCCCTCCCTCACTTTTAGTAAGAGCAGTTAAACTCTCTGGATTAGTGACACAGCACCTGGAATAACTGCTGTTGCAGTTGAAGCGCACGCGAAGGAACAGGAAGTGAACCGACCGCTCTGAAGCCGCCGACGGAAAAAAGGGACGGAAAATGAAACGCGCTCCGCGTCGCGGTGTGAATGCAGAGCTGCTGTTTTAGTGCTGATCGGACGTTTGCTCAAGGGCGCCAACAGCAGGGCAGGCCGAGTTATGTTACAGTACGGAAGAGTAGGAAGACACACACACACACACACACACACACACACGCTGCAGCAGCCGTGTTGGGAACAGGCCGTACTTGACGACCTCTCTGTTTTTTTTAGCAGCGTCCCACCTTCCCCCTCATTTGGCCTTATTTGTGCTCATCCAGCACATTCACACACACACACACACACACACACACACACACACACACACACACACACACACACACACACACACCACATCTCCTTTGACCTCGTGACTTCCTGTCTGACTGATCGTCTGCTGGTGGTTCGGAGTTAAAGGAGATGAACTCAATCAACTTAAGGGGAGCGTTTAGACGGAATGTCCCTTTTTTAAGTCGCGGGGTGAATAAAATCAAGCGCTCCTCTGCGGCGCGTGATAAGAAACGCAAGCTGCCAACGCTGGGCTTCCATTCAGCAACCGCTGGTGTGTCCTCACGGTCACATCAATCACCCTGTCATGCCGGGCAAGGTCACACACACACACACACACACACACACACACACACACACACACACACACACACACACACACGCACACTTGATTGATAATCAAATAATCCCCATTCTCTTGCATCACGTGTGTCTGTCTGTCTTTGTGTGTGTGTGTGTGTGTGTGTGTGTGTGTGTGTGTGTGTGTGTGTGTGCGTGTGTGTGTGTGTGTGTGTGTGTGTGTGTGTGTGTGTGTGTGAGGTGGCATCTGTCTCTGGCAGCGGCTCCTCAAGTCACCAGCAGCCTGTGGAAAAAGTGGTCATGAGACCAGAAAGAGCTAAATATAGACACACACACACACACACACACACACACACACACACACACACACACACACACACACACACACACACACACACACACACACAGCGATATCTAGTATCTGAATGAACCACTTTACTTATCGATTAATCAGACCGCAGATTGGCATTCTGGGTAATTGTCTCCTCTTTCCTTCCCGCCAAGAGGAGAGCAGCTCCTCCGTCTGCTTCCGTCAGACGACGCTTCACTTACTAGTCGGCTTTATTTTTACTTTTCCACACGCGTGTGCTCTTGATGCGCACCTGCAGGAGGATTAGGAATTAGAGCCTCGAGGGATCGAGTCTCAAGCGTCCTCTCACGTGAGGATCGGCTGCCTTTCCTCTGCTCTCTGCTCATTGGCTGTCGGGAAACTCTCTCTGGTGTGTTCGTCAATTCATTCATGAAAGCAACTCATTCGCTACGTTTCATGACGACATTTGCACACACGTGCATATCAACATCACAGTGTTTTAAAGGAACAGTGCGTGGGATTACGACGGAAGTGGAATATGATATTCATAGCTATGTTTTCATGACTGTACAATCCTCTAAATCTCCTTTTCACAGTCCTCCATGTTGCACTGGCAATCGCTTTTTTTTCTCTACGGTAGCCCAGAATGGACAAACCCAGAATGGCAATTTGCAATCTCACCACTAGAGGCCACTAAACCCGACATTCTGCTCCTTTAAAACCTTTTAAAAACCAACCTATTTTTAGGCCACTGCTTGAAATGTCAACCCCAAACTAAAAAGGGTGCATCTCTGCAACCACTAGGGCTGTTTGAATACTTTTAGTGTTATAATAAAAGGTACACATGATGTGTAAATATCAGTGTGTATGTTACTGGTTAAGAGGAAATGAAGATGACACACAGAAAGAAATGAAAAGGTTTCAGGTCCGCCTATAAAAAGAATCACTTTCAGATGATTATGTCTTTGGAATGATGATCACCGTCGAGTCTTTTTGAGGCTCGGTGGGCGGCAGGTTTGAGACTCACGTTATATAATATTTCCGGTGTTTGTGCTGAGCGTCTCCCCGCCGTGAGCTCATGTTAACGCTCTGAATGAAAAGCAGTCAAACGTCTCAGATTAAACAGCGTGAGGTAATGATTCCCATTGATCTGCGTCCTAGTTTAGCTCCCGTCCGTACCCTTGAGAGTCTTCATTGTCTGACTTTGCGCCTCAATAATCAAACGGCGCATAATTGGCTTTTTTTTTTGTGGCCCTTTATTAAACACGGAGAGGCTGAGGGGTCTTTTTTTTTTGTTCGCAGTAATTAAGCACATCCTGTTCTCTGCAGGCCGCCGGGGGAGAGAAATGAGTTGGGAAGTTTAAATTGTGCAGCTCTCCCCCCCTCTCATTACCAACAAATGACTCACAAGGCGTCACGATGACGCATCGGGTGTCAACCTGAAGAAAGGGGCCCTCCCGAAGGTCGCGCCGTAATCCTACAGGGGGTCGCCACGATGACGACGAAGCGAGCGCGTTCTGGTGTCGTGAAGGCGGAATGTATTCGCCTTCCGTTTCCTCGGGAGAAGCAACCTGAGCCGTCGAGACAAAAAGGCGCAACCGAATTAGCGCAGCAATTAGCGCTCCGTTATCTGGCGAAGACGCGCGCCTCCGTCTCCCGGTGAGTCTCTGAGGCTCGGCTCCAACTGTCGGGTTCGTCGGAAAAAAACATGTTTTCCTTCAGATGGAAGACTTCAATCTCTCTTTTCCTCCGCCGCCTCTGCCTTTATGATCTGAGTGCTTGAGAACTCGGCTGTGATGCGTTTCGTTGTGTGTGATTAGAGCAGAGGCTGCATAGAAGCAGACGTCGTCACCGAGACGTCACCCCGTTGGTTTGTGGACATTTTGAAGCCTTTTTAGAGGCCTCTTTTTGGCCCCGCCCCTAAAGCGTCCCCTGCTTTATGGTCTGTCTGACTCTAAATGACCATCATTTTGTCATAGACTTCTATACAGCCAGAGGAGTCGCCTCCTGGTGGTCAGGAGAGAGAATGCAGCTTTAACACATGAAGCATAGACTTCTATACAACCAGAGGAGTCGCCCCCTGGTGGTCAGTAGAGAGAATGCAGCTTTAACACATGAAGCATAGACTTCTATACAACCAGAGGAGTCGCCCCCCTGGTGGTCAGTAGAGAGAATGCAGCTTTAACACATGACACATATACTTCTATACAACCAGAGGAGTCGCCCCCTGGTGGTCAGTATAAGGAATGCAGGTTCAAACGTTCCACATCATCTTCAAATCGATGCGTTTGAGCGGGGCGACGTCGGCGGCGTCATTTATAAACCCCTTCCTGTCAAAGTGACCTACATAAACAGGGAGAGTTAAGGCAGCGGGGCGCTCATCGGAGCCCCTCCCCCCCTCTCCTGGCACGCCGCCTTACGTCTTGCGTGTCACTTCAGCCCGAGAGGCTCGGAGGTGATTACAACACTCGGTCGGGCGCGGCTCATCACCATCTTTCAGCTGTACGGGCTCCGGTCTGTCACTTGACCTTCACATTGGCCCCTCCCCCTCTCCATGTTCTGTGTTAACGTGTTCTCTCCTCAAAGACGGGTTTAAGGAGCTCGAGTATTCAAATATATTTCACTTGTACTGTAGTGGGGATCATTGGAAAATACCAATTCTACTCCAATTCTACTTCCAAACCTGTTTTTACTTGCATTTTAAACTTGAAAAAAACTAATTTCATAGAGAAATTATAGTTGATGAACTAATTGAGTAAAATAAAGGAATATAACGTGTTTTCTGTAGTCGTGGTCCTCCATCGTATCCATTACAGTAAAAAGCAGAGTTGAACTCTTTGGCTGGACGGTCACTTCCTAGAAGAGCAGAGTCATATTTTCCTCTCGGGGGAATTGAGTGCAGAACAAGTTCAGCAATTTCGTAATAAAGTAAGAGGGTTAGTTGTGGTAATCCAGAAGCTCTCCAGGGCCAAAAGGCCCTTGAGGGTCGAATCAAATGATTTGTGCGTCGCAGAAGAGGAACAATCCCATTTATCCAGAGGAGAGTTACGCTCTTTGAGAGAGCTCGACCTTGTATGGAGGTGCTGCTGTGTCTGTGTGTGTGTGTGTGTGTGTGTGTGTGTGTGTGTGTGTGTGTGTGTGTGTCCAGTCACATGATGGAGCTTGTGACTGGACCTTACGTAACATTACAGAAAGGCCGTCGAGCAGCCAGGGCTTTGATTTCTCTGTGTGGATCAATAAGATGTCACGTTATTATTATTATTATTATTATTATTATTATCAGAACCACCACGGATTCAGAATCTAAATGTACAAATACAAAAAGGGTGTTTTTGCCGAGATGGAATATAATATTGTTTTACGTTTTTAGTTTACGATCACCTGAAAGTCAGAATTGTCGTGTTTTCGTTTCGCTTCAAATGAATCGTTCATATCGACATGGAGTTACTACGGAAGCCCAGAGTGGACAAACCAAACAGAACCGCTTCAAAATCTGTAGAAAGACTTCTTGCTTCCTTTTTGTGAAACGTATTTGGCATTATAACGTATTCACGCGAGTATAAAACAGTAAAGTACTGTAACTCGATGTATTTTTCACCAACCAAAATAGCACGCTCAGGTTCAGTTAGCAGCTGACCGCTGGCTTGAATGTATATGCTAAGCTAGGTAGCATGCACGTAAGTAGTACGCAGCGTTGCTCAGCCTTATATATTTAGCTTTTAGTCCGAGAAAAAGCAGCATTTTTTTTTTTAACTCCGCCCCCAAAGACTCAACCAATTAGACGATTCCATCCTCCAAGAACTTCTCGTGTCACCAAAAAAATTTGCAAAACCAATGTGCAATTAATAGAAAACCAAATGGAACGACGTGGAGCGTTACCTCGGCACCGTGGTGAGAGGTCCAACGCGAGATAACCCTGGAAAGAATGTGTCGTGTGTGTGTGTGTGTGTGTGTGTGTGTGTGTGTGTGTGTGTAAAGATAGAAGTGAAGGATGCTCGATGCTCCACCCACGCAGTCTCGCTGGCCTTCCCGTATCCGCTTGCCGCTCTCAGCCCAGATCGCTCGCCCACGTGCAGCCGCCGCTATTAATAGCGCCGCTTTAATGCGCCATTTATCCCCAGCGGGCTTTTTTTATGACTGAACGGGCCGGTAGGTTCTTTCACTGTTGTTGCCGGCGCAGAGATTAACCACAAATGGAAGCGACCACACTTCATTTCCCTTCACAATCCGCCCCATATCACTGTTATTATAATTACACCGTGATACCCTTTTGAGCGAGTGCATTTTATAGGCCTCAAAAGGTCAAAAGGTCAGGATTTTGCGTCATTTCGTTGAACTCCAACTGCCACGATGTTCATTTGTTTTAACTCCCGTGTGTTTCAGCAGCGGCTTACAGTCCCTCTGTTTATAAAACCCTTTAAACTCATCGCCTGAAGTCTTCCCTTTCAATAACTTCAAAGGTGTCCGTATTCCACGCTCATTTCACGCTCATTTGCTTAATCTGCTCGTTCCGGCGCTCCGTTTAAGCCGTAATAGATTCACACAGAGACACAGTGAGAGAGGCTATTGTGTGACGTCCCTTCCTATGATCGATCGTACGTTAAAACTGGGAAAGAACCAGCGCACTTCTTCTCTTCTTTAGCAAGCGCAACACGTTTTTCGGGGTGTTTTTTTCTCCTCCCAGAGAAGGATGACTGAACACTGTGGTGCTTTTCAGCAACAAAAAAACACAAAAAAACAACTGATTTATATTCATACCTCACACTTGTGGATTTCAGACTCTTTTATTTGCTCAGAAGGGCGAGGTGGTTCATGGACTCAAACATGGAGGTTCAGACCCACCGGGTCCGCCAGAGAGGCGTCGAGCTGCACGATACGAGCGAAGCTCAAACGCGGTAACAGTAACTTGCCGCTTGTTTACTCGTGCGGTCCTGGATTATATCCGTCATCGTGCGGGGAAGCGATCGCCCCGGAGGCTTAGAGCTTTCTCTCTGAGAGGTTCGCGGTTTTCAGAGAAGAAAAAGCCGCAGCTGTAACCGGTTTCTGCATTCCCAGCATGCAGCAGTAGATTACAGCAGTGACACTGAGTGCTGGTGAGACAAAGCATCAAAACAGCACGGGAAAAAAACGCTTCAGCGTAATCCGCTTCTACGCTTTCTTTGATCTGTGTGTTTGCAACACTTGTTGCCTTGCCGATGCATCGCCGAATGCATTCGGAGCAATGAGGAGCGGACTGGTTGCTGCTGGTTACCAGTGCTGTGCCTTCCTCCCAGTCAGAGATCCTAAAGCCTCCTGACCGTGAGGTCAAAAGGGTCGCTGCGCTCAGACCAGGAACTCAACAGGATGTTCGGTGATCGCGTAAAACAAAAAAAACAAAAAAAAACAGGAAACGAGGAGGCGTTGGAGGAGGAGCTGCTCCGTTGCTCCTCTTCCTCCTCTTCCTCCTCTTCCTCCTCCCGGCGTGTGTGAGTCATGTAGCGTGTAGCTGTCGGGGCTTCATCATTATTCAGAGGCGGTGGGAACATGCGCCTTCTGCTGCTGCGGAGAGGATGTGTGTGTGTGTGTGTGTGTGTGTGTGTGTGTGTGTGTGTGTGTGTGTGTGTGTGTGTGTGTGTGTGTGTGTGTGTGACAGAGACCAGCAGAGGGTCGCCGCTTTGAATGTGACGCAGATGAGATCACATGACGTGTATTTATGTATGTGCTGCACGTTCTCCACTGTGTGTGTGTGTGTGTGTGTGTGTGTGTGTGTGTGTGTGTGTGTGTGTGTGTGTGTGTGTGTGTGTGTGTGTGTGTGTGTGTGTGTGTGTGTGTGTGTGTGTCATGCCCAAGGATATCTTTATTGATTGACAGCTACAATGGAGAGAATGAGTGGAAACAAAGAAATCAATCATCCTGTTCGTCCGAGTTTATGAGGGAGGAGAGAGAGAGAGAGAGAGAAGGATGGAGGAAAGAAGAAGGGGTTAGAAGAGGGAGGGAGAGAAGGTAAGGAGATGAAAGAAGAGAAGGAAGAACAGCAAAGAGAGAAGGAAAAGGACACGAGAGGAAGGAGGAGAAGATGAGAAGAGAAGGGAGAGACGAGCTAAGGAAGAGATAGATGGAGAAAAGAATAAGAAGAGAGTCGATTAAAAGGAAGGAAACATGACAAGGAGGGATTGGAGTAGAGTGGAAACAATGAGAAAGGGAAGAAAAGAAGGAGAGGAGAAGGAAATGAAGGAGAAAACTCCCGAGGAACGAGATGAAAGAAAAGCGAGAAAGAGGATGAAAGACTGAAAACTGAAAAGGGAAGGAAAGCGGGATGAGAGGAGATGAAAGAGAAGAGACGACGAGGAAAGGAGGAGGATGCGTAACGAAGGAGGACAGGATGCTGAGTGAAGGAAAGAGGACGTGGGCCAAGGAGGGAGGGAGGAGGAGAGGAAAGGAAGGATGTGCTGAGGGAGCGAGTGATGGAGGGGAATGAGTCAGGAGCACGTGAGAGGGATGTGATCTGCGTGCGAAAACACACACACACACACACACACACACACACAGGTGACAACACACACCTGCATCAGCAGCTGGGGGGGTCGTATAGAGGGCACCCCCCTCCCCTCTCGTCTTTCTTCTCCTCCCTCCTTCCCTTCTTCTCAATCAAGTCACGACTCTCCTCCCCGTTGCTCCTCCTCTACATCCCTCTTTCATTTCCTGACCCACATCTCTCCTTTTCTCTCACGTACTCACTCCATCGTTTCCATTCCTCTTCAACCTTTTTTATGCCCTTTCCCCCTTCCTCTGTATTCTCCCCTTCATCCTACTCACTTTAACACTCCTCCCCCCCTCCATTCTCTCATTCTCTCTTTCTCTCTCCCCCCCACTCAACGCACTGTGTGATGTTGTAGCGATTTAAAAAAAAAAAAACATTACGGCTAGATGTCGGTTTGTAAGTCAGAAAGAGATGAGATCATCTCTGAGGAAACCCGGTGAAAACCGTCTGTTAAATCCAGTTTGAGAGGCGGTTGGTGCAACGGGTCGACCCCGTCGGCTCGCCCGGAGAGATGAATGGAAACGCGTTCAAGCGTGTGTGTGTGTGTGTGTGTGGGCGTGTAAGTGAATGAGAGACAGGCTGCTAACAGACAATAGGACACTTATATCTCACGCACACACATCCATCAAGATTTGTCACATGAATCCAGTCTGACTGCTTTTCTTTCCCTCGTTTCCTTTCCTCCTCCCTCCCCTCCTCGTGCCATTCTTTCATCCTTCCTTCCCCAAAAAGATCGTCGCCTCCCCCGAGAGAGAGCGCGGTCGCTGGCTTCCCTTCACACTGAGTCACGTAGACTCACTTCCTGCTGTTGTCTCTGACTCTCAGCCATGTGTTGTGACTGACGACCACGTGGCCGCTCACGTCTGGCTGGACCGTCCTGCAGGATAGATCTCAATGTGGGGGTTTGGGGGGTCAGGAGAGTTTCTGACTTTATGGAGAGAGGTTTCCATGTGTTGCTGAGATACATTTTGAGGATCCTTGAGGGGTAGTTTAGTGATTGTTACGAGGGTTAAAGGGGTTCCTGGAGAGGTTTAAATATCTTTTTGAAGGGGTTATAGGGCTCTTTTAGGGGCCTTTATGAGTGTTTAGAGGTTATAGACATCCCACTCTGTTTTAGGGCTTCATGGGGGAGTTTAAAGGGTTCTTTAAGGGTCATATGGCTTCTTTAAGGGCATCTAGGAGTCTGTATGGGTTCTTGGGGGAGTTTAAAGGGTTCTTTAGGGGGGCATTTGGCTCATTTAAGGGCATCTAGGAGTCTTTTGGGGTCCTAGACATTCCACCCCATTTTTGGGGTTCTAGATGTTCCATCTGGTTTGGAGGGTTCTTGGGGGGGTTATAGGGTCCTTTAGTGGTTTATATGGCTCCTTTAGGGGCATCTAGTAGTATTTTGGGGTTCTAGACATTCCACCCCGTTTTAGGGTTTCTTGAGGGGGTGTATAGGGTCCTTTAAGGGGTCATATGGCTCCTTTAGGGGCCTCTAGGAGTCATTAGGGGTTACAAGTAGTCTACCCTTTTTTAAGGGTTCTTGAAAGGGTATGAGAGTTTCTATGGGAAGGTTATTGGGTTCCTTGAGGGAGATCTAGATGCCTTTAGGGGACAGAGTTCCTCCCGGGATTCCTTGATTTTGAGTAGTTCCTTGAGTCGTTCTTGAAGAGGGGGTTATAGTAGTATAGGAGTTAAAGGAGTTCCAGGTCTGCAGAGGCAGTCCAGGGATCCTTTGGGGGTTGAAAGAATCCTTGTGAAGGTTTTCTGGCTTCTTAATGGGGTTCTGGACGTTTCCGAACGGGTTGCTGGGGATCATGAGGATGTTTTCATGGATTCGTGAGGTGGCTGGAAACATATGTTGACTTCCTTCTGTAATCTAATCTGTGAATGAATGAAAACGTATGAATTGTCTCTTACATTGTGTGTGCACAGAGCAAATTACTTACTTTTCAAGAACCAATGTACACAGTTTGCGTGACTGGGGAGGTTTTTCTGGCTCTGTGGAACACAGACAAACTAAGCCGTGACCAAAGAGTCCCCAGATCAAACACACCAAACAGAGCGGCTCATTTCTCCTGATTAAAACGCCCTCGACCAACGCAGGGGAACTAATCGACCTGAAGACCTCCTGGGTCACGGCTGCACTCGATAAAAGCACGGGCACGCTTCCCGATAGGTGCTGCCGGTGTTCGTGGCACAGTTTACTGTCTAATCTCTGCGCTGTGCCCTCTATTGGTCTCGGTGTCGAACCTCCTCTGACGTGGAAGTCTCGTTATCTGTAATGAGTAGCTGTTGAGAGATGAGGGGCTGTTGATGAGCGCTCCTCGTGACTCCGACAGCAGACGGTGTAATAATATACAGTACATGCCAAATGATGGAGGCTTTTATCCAAAGTGCCTCGCAAGTACTTCAGCTGCATACATATTTTAGAACGGGTGTCCCAATGGGAAGCGAGGCCCTCATTTTAAGAATGGCAGTGCTGCTCAGAGAGATGAACTTCACAGGAAACAGCAACCTTGGGAGTCTCATGAAGTTATTTCCCATGTTTGGTAGCTCGCGTTTCAGAGAGCAGGGGTTACGGAGAAAACATCAACCGCCTGGGGAGTTTTTTTTTTCCTTTAATCTCGATGTTTGACTAACGTGACCTTTCCCCCCCTCTCTTTTTCCATATTCAGTATGGGGAGGAGGAGGTGTGTTCGGACCGCTTGGACACCGACTTCCCGGACATCGACCTCTCCCAGCTGGACACCAGCGACTTCGACAGCGTCAACTGTCTCAGCGAGCTTCAGTGGTGCAACGATCAGCCGTCGGACGCGTCGCCGTCCTCCATCCACTACAGCACGGCGGATGAGCTCTTTGAGGTGAGGACACGTCGCTGCCCAATGCACCGGACGTATACGCAGACGCCGTTTCTCTAAAAGACGTCTCCGAAGATTCAAGGATCGTATATTGTCTTCATGCACAACCAGATTCAGTTGAAGCCCGTTTGTAACGCAACAAACAGTCCAGCTCGATCCTCCTGAGTCCAACGATTGGCAGCCATGCTTTTTTATCATGAACCCTATTATGTCAATTGGTTAGAATGAATAGATTCATCAGTGAATTGAGGGTAAATTCGGTGGACGGGCTTCTGTACAAAGTTAAAGGCAGAAACAAATCTTCAGCTTAGAAAAGAACCTCCATCACAAATTTAACTCCTTCTAGCTTCAGATTTAAGGGTATTTTAAGTCGGCAGAACTTTACATATTTATCTTTACAACCTTTTGTTGTATCTTTACAATCTTTTGTAGTACCTTTACAACCTTTTGTTGTATCTTTACAACCTTTTGTAGTACCTTTACAACCTTTTGTTGTATCTTTACAACCTTTTGTTGTATCTTTACAACCTTTTGTTGTATCTTTACAATCTTTTGTAGTACCTTTACAACCTTTTGTAGTATCTTTACAACCTTTACTTTGTAGAGTACATATGAATATTTACTCTACAAATACAACCTTTTGTTGTACCTTTACAACCTTTTGTTGTATCTTTAAGACCTTTTGTTGTATCTTTACAACCTTTTGTTGTACCTTTACAACATTTTGTAATACCTTTACAACCTTTTGTTGTATCTTTACAACCTTTTGTTGTATCTTTAAGACCTTTTGTTGTATCTTTACAACCTTTTGTTGTACCTTTACAACCTTTTGTTGTATCTTTAAGACCTTTTGTTGTACCTTTACAACCTTTTGTTGTATCTTTAAGACCTTTTGTTGTACCTTTACAACCTTTTGTTGTATCTTTACAACCTTTTGTTGTATCTTTAAGACCTTTTGTTGTATCTTTACAACCTTTTGTTGTATCTTTAAGACCTTTTGTTGTATCTTTACAACCTTTTGTTGTATCTTTAAGACTTTTTGTTGTATCTTTACAACCTTTTGTTGTACCTTTACAACCTTTTGTTGTATCTTTAAGACCTTTTGTTGTACCTTTACAACCTTTTGTTGTATCTTTAATACCTTTTGTTGTATCTTTAATACCTTTTGTTGTATCTTTACAACCTTTTGTTGTATCTTTACAACCTTTACTTTGTCGAATAAATATGAATATTCACTCTAGAAAGTCACTTTTAGAGTCACTTTTAGAGACGACCATTCCCAGCGTGTCCGTTCTAAATGTGTCCCAGTTCATTCCCAGTTGCAGTGTGCGTCAATGACACCTGCTGACAGGAAGTGGACACGCCGAGCAACGCGATTCCCTCGAAATCCCGTTCCCCCCGGAGCCAAAGTTTCCTTGACTGTCACCACGTGCGAAACGCCGGAGCCCTTCACCCGATCCCTTGGCTGCGATGCGCGGCACGTCTCGGGGGCGGCTGCCAGCGTATTCCCGGCCACGCCGCGAGTAACACGATGACGAAGGCGGTCCGTTGGGTTTTGGATCGGCCCGGTGCTTCTACATGGGGGGGGGAGGGGCAATGAAACCCAGAGGGGTCCGGTGTCAGGCGCCCGCCTGGCTGGGTGGATTCGGGGAATACCTTTTTTCTTTTTGGGTTCGTCTATATCTGAAAGCAAAACCCTCGGATCATTGATCGTCTAAAGGTTTACAGCTCCAGGCCCCATTACGGAGGCTAAACTGAGCGCGTCTCGAGAATATATACAAAATAAAAGAGACGACAACAAAGAGATGAAGTAGCATTCGGGTCCAGATCACCGGCCGTGAAACGCCGCTCTGGTTGAATGAAGACAAAACATGACGGTTCTTTCTCTCCATCTTTCTCTCTCAAACACTTTTTTTTTTAAACTTTCTGTCTCTGCTCTTCATCTTTTCATCTTTACTCCCTTTTATGTCTTTTTATTTCTTTCTTTCTGTCTCTTCATCTTTCACCTGTACATTTTTACCGTTTTCATCGTTTCTCTCTCTTCAGGGCTTCATCACTCGCTCCCTCAGCGCATCCTTCCTTTCCTCTCTCCTCCCTCTCTCCTTCTTGTCCTCTTTCCTTCACTCAGCATCCTCCTTCTTTCCTCGCCATCTCTTCTCTTTCTCCTCTTCTTCCCTCTTTCCTTCCCTTTTCAGTTTCAGTCTTTCCTCCTCCCTTCCCTCTCCTCTTTCAAACTTTTCTTCCATCTTGTTCCTCAGTAGTTTTCTCCTTCATTTTCTTCCCTCTTACTTTATTTCCAATTCCTCCTTGTCATGTTTCCTTCCTTTCAATCGCCTCTTTTCTTTTTTCTCTCCATCTATCTCATCTCCCCCTTCTTTTCTCTATTCTCACTCGTAACTGTCCTCCGTGGAAACTGTCTCATCTCTTCCCCCGTTCCTCCGCCGCCCACCAGCCGTGTTTTCCTGTTACATATTTTTGCCGACGCCGTATCGATCAGACTAATACAGCCGGCAGACGTCCGGACGTAAACACTCAGTAATGAATAGAGCGATAAGCCCCGCGTCTCTCTCCTCTTATTTACAGCGGCGTGTCGGAATCTAATCCCGAGCCGGTCGGGATTGATCGACGCTCGCGTGTGGGAAGAGCTTCATTTCACCTTGCAGAGGGAAATTGATTCGGTTACAAATGTAGAATATTACTTTCATAACAATGACAGAGATGTAAAGGCGTCCACGCGGTCAAAAATATTATTAAATGTCGTGTTTTCATTCCGTCTGTCGCCGATGTGGCCTTCGTCGTCTCACTCGCTGGGGGAATCTACTTAGGATGCAGGAAATCTAATTAACATCTCTCTGATCTAATTAGCATAATCAGGTAATCTCCGTGAGTGCCTTTAAAAGGTTCAAATACACTGGTAATGCCACTAAAGCATCTTTGATTATGATGGAAACACGTAGACATGTGTGAAGAAATTATTTTTAAAAGTTAGAACTATTTAACCCAAAAGAAAAACTATTATAATCATATAAAGTGTAACTTTGAAATCTCTCTGTTTTGACAAACCTGTCCAGAGTTTCCAGAGACATTCTAAATGGCAGCAGCCCGGCCGTGAGACAGGGAATAAATTAAATAATAAATGTGTTTGGCAGCCGGGAGATGGAGCTGGATGATAGAAGAGAGAGAGAGACGGATGAGTGCAGCTTCCCGTAGGCCGGCTCGCTATCACCTCTCCGCCAGACGCCGCTCCCAGCAAGATGGCAGCTCCATCACGGCAAACAGCCCCGCGTGGAGGGGGCAGGAGGGATGGCGGGGCGGGGGGGGGATCTTTTTTGGGGACTAAAAAAAATGACAGGCAAACAATATTCTCTGCCACGCATCTTTCAAATGTGGCAATCGTCACGCTCGTGTTCAGACGGCATCATGAGAATCCAAGATGGCCGAGAGTCAAACAGACGGTGCCGACTGGTCGATTTTATTTTTTGTGTTTTTTTTTTTTAAATGTGTAGCGTCCTTTCTAATGAGGGTCAAAGGTCAGATTACATTAGATGACCGCGTTAGATGAAACAGAAAAGAGGTCGGGGTGGACTTCAGACGGCGGCTGAGTGGAGGGAATGAAGGAGGAAGATGGAGGGAAATCATTTCCAGCCGTAAATACAGGTCATAAATCTGTCACAGGACACTTATACACTTATTTTTCCACTGCCTTGATGACTCAAGTCCCAAAGACTCAACCATGGCGGCTGATTCATCTCCCTGGACTGCAGGGCGGGGTCCCACAGTGTTTAGGGAAGTAGAATTTTTAAACCTTTATCCCTCATAATAGCTTGTTTTTACCCACCGTAGGAGTCTTGTTTCAGGATAACTGATCGAATTACGATGGATTTACGTGTGACAGCGCTGCAGCGATCCATATGTTCTAAAGTTATCTCAAAACATCAACAGTGCACCAGAACAAACGGGAGAGAGGGGCTTCTGTCGAGAGCGGCTGTTTTGGAATTAGAATGAGGAATTAGACCAGAATGCATTGCAGTCACAGGTGAAAATCTCCTGCTATTCATGCCGTGTACTCGCGTATGTCACGGAAATGTAGGAAATGAGCACGTTGGCTCAGGATTTATTTTCTTTTACTTCAAATAATCGACAAAACTACACCGTCATTAAATCATTAACGTCAGATCTTCATTTTTTTACGACGGTCCACGAACACATCGCGTGTTCAAAAGCACCGAAAAACCAAGCTTCAAATGTTCATGTTTGATTTGAAATTCCTTTCTTTTTTTTTTAAACATTTTATTCATTAAATTCTGAAGTCATGATGCGCTCGGCTGAGACCGACAGTCACGTGAAACGTGGACTGAACTGCCGGCTGCTGAACACAGAGGTCATTGAGGCCGTAAGTGAATAACTTGATATATTTGTAACATGGAGCCTCCAATTTGTTTCCAACATTAGTAACACATGCCGCATGCATAGATCCCAGTGTGTGCGATTTTTTGCAAATTGTATTATCAAAGAAATTCAACTTTTTTTTTTTTTATGATTCATGGCATTTTCATTTTTATTCTGCACACACGCCATGATTGAGTCCCCTCTGCTTCTAGTTATGCTTATTGTTTCCATAGACTTTTAATGAAACCCACAGAGGGAAAACATGTGACACCACAGAGCGAGAGGTTAACCCTTTGAGGTGAGACGGTTCCCCCGTTAACCTCCTCTTCGCTGTGCTTCGACTCGCCTGCAGATCGAAGAGGAGAACGCCGCTCTGCTCGCCGCTCTGACCGACAGCCTGGACGGCATGGTGGACGCCGAGGTGGGCGGGCTCTCCGTCTTCCCCGCCCTGGGGGAGGGGCCCGACCGGGACGAGGACGAGGAGGACGGCCTCCCGCTCGGCGCCGAGGACTTCAGCCAGTCCATGGGGCCGGAGGCGGACGACCCGTCTCTAGTAAGAACGCCTCCTTCTCTCTCTCTCTTCACCGCCATTGTTCTTCAGATAACAATAACAGGGTCCCCCCCCTCTTCTCAAATATACTCATGTTTCTCTTCCATTGGTCGCCTTCGATTCATAAAGTCCAGCTCAAAGGAAGTAAAGCTCTCTCTCTCGCTCTCTCTCTCTCTCTCTCTCGCTCTCTCTCTCGCCCCGGTATCTTAATCTGCGTCGCGTCTCGTTAAAGCTCGATGTTTTTCCCCTCGTCGGCTCCGCGAGGTTCAAAGTCTGCCTTCAGCTCCAGGAACACAGAGGGAGGGACGCTGGGGCACACGGTGACCTTTCACCCAGTCCTGTGTGTGTGTGTGTGTGTGTGTGTGTTGTATTTCTGAGGACCGCGAGTCCTTCTGAGAATAGGAGGAGAGTGCAAAAAATCCTCCAGGAACCGAGGACGCGTTCTCGGTCAAAGAGTTTACGTGTTGAACTGGTTTGGTTCTACGGTTTTAGTTCAAATCAAACTAATGCGGCGACGGCGTCGCGGCGCCAGACTTCGGTGAGAACGAGCTTCCGGGAATCGATGGAGAAGACGACCACGTTTTAAACCTCTTGATTAAAAAAAGACGAGTAATCCAAACGTGAACGTGCTCCTCCAGCACTATCATGTTCTATCAAGTTCTGTGTGTTTGCTTGTTTTCACCCCAGCTCGCTCGCTCTTTTCACACAGTGCTGCTGGATGCTCTCTCTCTCTCTCTCTCTCTCTCTCTCTCTCTCTCTCTCTCTCTCTCTCTCTCTCTCTGGGCCCCTCCATCGTTTCCCTGAACCAGGACTTCCAGGGAAACAACAAACCTTGTTTTCTCCCCTCTCTCTGTCCCCATTAACCTCCCACCGTTATCATCCCATGCACCTAAAACCACGTCCCCCTCCATACAACTCACACACACACACACACACACACACACACACACACACACACACACACCTCCATCTCCACACACAGCTGATTCCCTCTCCAGTGAATGTTGTGCCCTACTTTCCCCTCTTTTCGGTTCACTCCGCTGTCAGAAGAGTGCAGCCGGCTCCGGAGCCTAATTGAAGCAGGAAGCTATTTCCCCGCGATAAATGACTTGTGATTACTGCTGTTACGGCGCCTTATTGCTCTTGTCAAGATGGATTCATCCCGCTTCCTTTAATTTGACTTAAACTTTCACTGCGGAAAAAGGGGGAAAAGCTGCTTTGCAGGGTTTCTGTTCCTTCACGCCGGATGAATGAACACCTGAAAGCGTGAATACTCACCGAAGACGCACCGCCATCGAGTCGTACGGGATGACAACTATATGTCAAAGAAAAGGTCCGTCGAGATTCAAGATATTTTTATTGTCATGTGCACAGATAACAGACAGTTACTCTGCACAATGAAAAGCTTGTTTTGCCGGGTTTTCGCGGTGGAAGAAACGGCGATTTCTTCACTCGGACGACGACGACAACGAGGTCGAAGTGTCGCTGTTCCTGCGAGTTTAGTCGCTCGACTTTATGTGGTTAATTTGCTTCATTTGCGGCAGAAAGGGGGCGTGGCTTATCTCCATGGCTTTTTTTCCGTAAAAACAGTTACCGTTTCCGCCATCCACCATTGAAATAACCACTAGTTCTCCTTTATACTTGTTGTGGAAGTCCCACAAACGTCGGAACATCAAACTTTCTCGTGTCTGGGTTCATAATATTGTATATATATATATATATATATATATATATATATATATATATATATATATATATACCGTAAAAGTCGGGTTACGCGCCGCTACTACCTTCGGTCAGTGTCCCCGTTAGCTCCCCGCTGTAGCCAGCTGGGGCTCCTGCTAGCGCTCCGTTACTTCCCCGCTAACTTCCCCGCTAACTTCCGCTAGCACTTCGCTAACTTCCGCTAGCGCCCCGAAAACCACCGAAGGTAGCGGAACCAGGCTCGACACCCGACTCGGGCAGAGGGGACGCGGGCAGTAGCAGCAGCAGCGGGCAGTAGCAGCAGCGGCGGCCGGTAGCTACAGCAGTGCTAGCTAGCGCTGCTCCTAGCTTGCTACAGCGGGGACACTGACCGGAGGTAGGAGCGGCTTGTAACCCGACTTTTACGGTATATAATATATAATAGAAAGTCAAGATTCCTACGCTTACATTTTGAATACACAGCAAAGTGGACTTGATCCTTTTCTTACGGACATTAGGGAGCTGGTGTCCCGTGTCATATTTAAGATTAAACCACCTCGGCGGCATCTGACCGGCACCGGAGAGGAAGACGAGCGGAGCGAAGGGCATTCCTTCCAAATGGGTGGAAATGATGATGACTTTAATGACCTCAGATACTTCAGTAAGGGGTCGGTGTGTGTGTGTGTGTGTGTGTGTGTGTGTGTGTGTGTGTGTGTGTGTGTGTGTGTGTGTGTGTGTGTGTGTGTGAGGAGACCTTTTCTCTGAGTGACGGGCCGTTGTTTCTTCGACACACTGAGAGCGACGTGGATTCAGTTTCCAGCTTGATAATAATAATAATAATAATAATTATAAGAAGGCACTTTTGTTTTGATTGCACTTTCCAGCACAAAGTGCTTTGACGATAAAAGGAAATAAAAGTAATGTTAAAAACCAGGAGAGTGAGATGTAGAACACGATTGATGAAAGAAGATGAAATATGTAGAATGCATAAAATAAGATGGGGAATAAAACTCTCTTCATAATGATAATATTAAGATCCACATTTGCAGCATCAAAGGGTCTCCGTTCTCTTCCGGTCATTTCTTTCTATCTCACCATCGGTGCTGGAGAGTTGAGGTTTCAAGATTAAAAACTGGAGAAGAAGAAGAAGAAGGTCGATGCTGTTACTCTCCTGCAAGAGGAGTTTCTGCTTTTAGCCTAAATGTTTGTGTTGCTGCTTGAACATGAGCGTTAACGCTGCATGTTTCATACTCATAACGCCTCCTGCAGCATCTCCTCCTGGTTGGTCCTGAATCCTTCTCCGGCGCTGTGAACGTCACTCACCCTGGAACAGGAGAGCTGAGGGAGACGCTCAGCTCTCAGACGCTTGTTGCTTCATTCCTCTGACAGCTGGAGAGAGAGAGAGAGAGAGAGAGAGAGAGAGAGAGAGAGAGCGCTGCTCCAAAGGTTCCTCTCATGCTGCTCTTTTTCCTGTCACACAACCACACACTACTACTACTACTA
>JBAMJR010000100.1:3727500-3762500 GCA_038501785.1 Myoxocephalus aenaeus
TCAGGCGCTCAGAGCCAAGTTGGCATCGCCCGCTGAGGGCGGCGGCTCTGGTGACGTCAGCCGTGTGACCCAGATAGTATTCTGATAGTATTCACATAGTATTCAGTATTCAGATAGTATTCTGATAGTATTCACATAGTATTCTGATAGTATTCACATAGTATTCAGTATTCAGATAGTATTCTGATAGTATTCTGATAGTATTCACATAGTATTCTGATAGTATTCACATAGTATTCACATAGTATTCAGTATTCAGATAGTATTCTGATAGTATTCACATAGTAGTCTGATAGTATTCACATAGTATTCAGTATTCAGATAGTATTCTGATAGTATTCACATAGTATTCTGATAGTATTCTGATAGTATTCACATAGTATTCAGTATTCAGATAGTATTCTGATAGTATTCTGATAGTATTCAGTATTCTGTTAGTATTCTGATAGTATTCTGATAGTATTCAGATAGTATTCTGATAGTATTCTGTTAGTATTCTGTTAGTATTCTGATAGTATTCTGATAGTATTCTGATAGTATTCTGTTAGTATTCTGTTAGTATTCTGATAGTATTCTGATAGTATTCTGATAGTATTCACATAGTATTCAGTATTCTGATAGTATTCTGATAGTATTCAGTATTCTGTTAGTATTCTGATAGTATTCAGATAGTATTCTGATAGTATTCTGTTAGTATTCTGTTAGTATTCTGATAGTATTCTGATAGTATTCAGATAGTATTCTGATAGTATTCTGTTAGTATTCTGTTAGTATTCTGATAGTATTCTGATAGTATTCTGATAGTATTCACATAGTATTCAGTATTCAGATAGTATTCTGATAGTATTCACATAGTATTCAGTATTCAGATAGTATTCTGATAGTATTCAGTATTCTGTTAGTATTCTGATAGTATTCTGATAGTATTCAGATAGTATTCTGATAGTATTCAGTATTCTGTTAGTATTCTGATAGTATTCTGATAGTATTCAGATAGTATTCTGATAGTATTTTGATAGTATTCTGTTAGTATTCTGATAGTATTCAGATAGTATTCTGATAGTATTCTGATAGTATTCTGTTAGTATTCTGTTAGTATTCTGTTAGTATTCTGTTAGTATTCTGATAGTATTTTGATAGTATTCTGTTAGTATTCTGTTAGTATTCTGTTAGTATTCTGATAGTATTCTGATAGTATTCTGTTAGTATTCTGATAGTATTCTGATAGTATTTTGATAGTATTCTGTTAGTATTCTGATAGTATTCAGATAGTATTCTGTTAGTATTCAGATAGTATTCAGATAGTATTCTGTTAGTATTCAGATAGTATTCTGATAGTATTCTGTTAGTATTCTGATAGTATTCTGATAGTATTCTGTTAGTATTCTGTTAGTATTCAGATAGTATTCAGATAGTATTCTGATAGTATTCTGTTAGTATTCTGATAGTATTCTGATAGTATTCTGTTAGTATTCTGTTAGTATTCTGATAGTATTCTGATAGTATTCTGTTAGTATTCTGATAGTATTCTGATAGTATTCTGTTAGTATTCTGATAGTATTCTGATAGTATTCTGTTAGTATTCTGATAGTATTCTGTTAGTATTCTGTTAGTATTCAGATAGTATTCAGATAGTATTCTGATAATATTCTGTTAGTATTCTGTTAGTATTCAGATAGTATTCTGATAGTATTCTGATAGTATTCTGTTAGTATTCTGTTAGTATTCTGATAGTATTCTGTTAGTATTCAGATAGTATTCAGATAGTATTCTGATAGTATTCTGTTAGTATTCTGATAGTATTCTGTGGTGACACTAAGCTCCGTTTGGGTCAACGCTGCTCATTAAAGCCTCACAGAAACACCAGAGTGTCGTTGATAAACTTTGATCCCTGGAGAATCATCTGCAAACAAACACCATGATTCATAACCGTCTCATCAGTTTGATCTCAGACTGTCCTCTCTCTGCTTCACAGTACTTCACTGTGAATGAGAGCCAACAGGGAAAGTGGGTTTAGGAGCCCGTCTCAGATAGACGTCAGCTCTATCTTTATATATCGGGATGTAAAGATAGAGCTGAGTCAGCAGCTTTGATATATATCGTATTTATTGAGTTCATCGTCATCATCGTGGCTTTTAAATCTACATTTAAAGTGACGTAAACACATGCTGCCTTTTCTTTTTACTCATATTAAACGTGACTCCTGCCGGTCATGTGACGCTTCACTTCCACGCTGCGATCTGCAGCCTTCAGCTTCTCTCTTCATCTAATGACATCACGTGACTTCAGTTCGTGGCAGTGTGGGCTCCAGCGAACGGCCGGCTCTTTCTTATCCGGAAAAAAAAAATGTATCCCCCTCGATAATTGTGTGAAATCCCAGCAGGGATGGATTTGTTCCACTCGGGCGAGCCGCTTGAGAAGAAGGCCACCGTCATGGCCGCCAGAAGGCGAGTTCCCGTGCAGAGCCCTGCGTTGTAAATCATCCGGGAAGCCCCCTACGTCCTCTGTATTCCTATCACATCTGTATTTCCTACACCGTCGTCTTCTGGAGCGAACGCTCGCTCGGCTTAGCGGGGGGATTTTCTCCCTAAGCTGATTTATATCAGCTGATCGCCCTGTCATGAAGCCAGGCACTGGGATAAATGGATGAATAGACAGATGAAGAAAGAAGAATAGCAATAAAAAGGATAGCGGCCGTGTTAATATCCATTTGAAAGGTAAAACCCTCAAACGGGTTTGTTCTGTTTCCTCTCGGTGTCTCGGAGGAGAGTGGAGGGAAGATGAAAGACAACATCAAGAGGGGTGGATGGAGGGAGGAAGATGGCTGTCAAAGGTCAGAGATGGAGAGAATGGATGAAGTGGGAACAAGGCAAACAAGAAGGGATGGGAGCAAGGATGTATGGGTCAAAACAGGAAGAATAAAGGATTCAAGGAAAGGAAGAGAGGATGGAGACAGGTGGGGAAAGAGGGGAGGGAGAGGAAGGTGGGATGGAAGAAGGGTTTGGGTACAAAATGAGAGGGATGAGGAAGTGACCACGGAGAGGAAGGAGGGATAGGAGGGTGAGGATGGAGGAGGAGGAGGATGGAGGATGGAAGGTGAGGAGGAGGATGATGGAGGATGAGGGTGAGGATGGAGGATGAAGGAGGATGGAGGATCAGGATGAGGATGGAGGATCAGGATGAGGATGGAGGATCAGGAGGGGGATGGAGGATGAGGATGAAGGAGGGGGGGGAGGGGGATGAGGATGAAGATGGAGGTTGAGAATCATGATGGAGGATGAGGATGGAGGATGAGGATGGAAGATGGAGGATGAGGATAAAGATAGAGGATGAGGATGGAGGATGAGGATGGAGGATGAGGATGAGGATGGAGGATGGAGGATGGAGGATGAGGATGGAGGATGCAGGATGAGGATGCAGGATGGAGGATGGAGGATGAGGATGGAGGATGAGGATGCAGGATGAGGATGAGGATGAGGATGGAGGATGATGATGGAGGATGGAGGATGCAGGATGAGGATGAGGATGGAGGATGAGGATGGAGGATGGAGGATGCAGGATGAGGATGGAGGATGGAGGATGGAGGATGCAGGATGAGGATGAGGATGGAGGATGAGGATGGAGGATGGAGGATGCAGGATGAGGATGGAGGATGATGGAGGATGAGGGTGAGGATGGAGGATGAGGATGGAGGAGGGGGAGGAGGGGGATGAGGATGGATGAGAATGGAGGATGAAGATGGAGGATAAGGATGGAGGATGAGGATAAAGATAGAGGATGAGGATGGAGGATGAGGATGAGGATGAAGATAGAGGATGAGGATGGAGGATGAGGATGAGGATGGAGGATCAGGATGAGGATGGAAGATGCAGGATGAGGATGAGGATGGAGGATGAGGATGAAGATGGAGGATGAGTCGAGGAGCAGAAGTCATATTCCTCGTTATCATAGCCTCTGATGGGAGCCGTGAACGTGCCGTGTCGCTGCCGGCGGCGGCGGCGGCGTGATGGATGTACAGCGCGGTGACCTCTGCACTCCTCCGCCTCCCTGTGCACACATCCATCTGCAGGTTCACCGCCGGCAGAATATAGATGAGGAATTGAAATGCAAGGCGGCCGCAGTTATCTCAACGCTCCCTGTCCAGGCGGTAACACCTGGGCCGGATCACCGGAGCAAACTGTTGTTGTTTCACCGCCACGCAGTGAAATGAAATGAACCCCCAAAAGTGCCGCCTGTGTTTATCCGCCATTTTTAATTTTTTTAAAGCGCATCCTAACCTCCATTTCTCTCCCCGTCCTCCTCTTTTTTTCCTCCCCAGCTAATGCAGCTCCTGCTGACGCCTCCCAACGTGCCGGCCGCCGCCACCACCGCCGCCGCCGCCGCCGCCGCTGCACACAAAGACAGAGTCCACGGCCATCGCTATAGCAACAGAAGCCTGCAGAGGCCGACGAGGCCCCCGGTCAAGGTGAGGCCCGACCCCCGACCCCCGACCCCCGACCCTGTGAGCGCCTGTCGGTAAAAAAAAAAAGGTGGATTGGAATGATTTACAGGAAGGAACTGCCAGATAGTGAGATAACCCCAAAAAATGTGATTACCAATAAGACAAATGGCAGTAATTGGATTCTCTCTCTCTCTCTCTCTCTCTCTCTCTCCCTCTCTCCCTCTCTCTCTCTCTAACGGCGACCATAATCTTGCTTTAATTCCAGCAGCAGTAAACTGTTGCAGATTAACTCCAAAGGTCACTCGGATAGAGGCGCCGTCTTATTTTCATGTTTGTCGGATGCACTGGAGCAGTGTGTGTGTGTGTGTGTGTGTGTGTGTGTGTGTGTGTGTGTGTCTGTGTGTGTGTGTGTGTGTTAGTAGTCTTGTGAGATATGATGTGCACCATCAGCATCAATCCCCACGTGAAGTAATGACATCACAATAGCCGCCCGGGGAGCGCTTGAGCACCGAGGGTTAATTACAGGTTTAATTATCGCGGAAGCTGCTGGAAGAAAAAAAAAAAAGCGGCGGCCCGACATCATCCGTGTGCATCATTCACGGGAACAGGAATGCGCTCCAAAGTCCAGCCGGCAGGGTTCATTTTATAAAAAACCTCCTCGACCTTCAGCTGCTGCCGGTGACAGATGTGGCGTCGGGGGGGAAGAGCGGACGTTTACCGACTTGGCCCGTTGATGACAGGAACGCAGACGAAGAGGATATAGAATACCCATCATGTAACCTCCCAACCTGTGTGTGTGTGTGTGTGTGTGTGTGTGTGTGTGAGTGTGTGAGTGGCTTTGCTGTGGCAGATGGTGGGAGCGTTGCCTGACAGGTCAAGGGGGCAACAGTGAATCATAGTCTCTCTCTCTCTCTCTCTCTCTCTCTCTCTCCGAATGAGCAATATAGAATCGGGCATTTCATCCGGCTGCACACTGAATCATCCCTCGGCAGGTCGTAAAAACTGAAAACACTGCGCTGTGGTCGGCGCTCCTGTATCCAGGGGCAGGAAATTGAAGATGCAGCCGCGTGTCTATGAGAGTGTTTTTGTTTTTGTTGGCCGGTCCATTTCTCTTGTGCTGTAGACGCTGTGTTGAGATACTTCCAGCTACAGCGGAGTTAACGGACGACAAGAATTCTTAATTTGTCGAAATTATCATATGCATATAACTTTTTGTCATCAAAATGCCCGAAAAAGGTCATAATATCGTATGACATACGATAAAAAAAAAAAGGCTGCAGGCAATTTTTAAAAAATTCATGAATTTTCTTCAGACTGAGTCTTGAGTTGTCATGCGTTTCCCGTGGAGACAAGGCGCCGGTGTTCATGTGTGTGTGTGTGTGTGTCTCCGCCCTTCAGAGCGACCTCCGCCCGGAGCGGAAGCCCCGAGCGGTGCGTCCCGCGGGCCGCCTGTGCACCGAGCTCCACCGCCACCTCACCACGGCCCGGGGGGCGGCCTCGGGGGACGCCCCGGCCCCGGACACGGAGGAGGAGGACGAGGAGGAGGAAGACGAGGACGAGGACAGCGAGTCGGAGGACGAGGATGAAGAGGAGGAGTCTTCCGGCAGCGAGGTGGAGGCCGTGGAGGCCGTCGTGTCCGCGGTGGCGGTGGCGGCGGCGGCGGCGGCGCCGTCCCCCGTCGAGCCGAACAAGCCTCAGTTCAGCTCGGAGAAAGAACTGCGCTCGGTGGTGGAGCTGATCACCTACATGCACACCTACTGCCTGCCCGTGCGCAAGCAGCAGGGCTGGGACCGCAAGGACCGCGAGGCCACGCGGGCCCGGGCCAGACCCGACGCGGCCCGCCCGGCCGCCGGCGGCTCTCACAGCAGGGTGGTCCTGGTGGCCCCTCCCGGGACTAGCGGGGGCTTAACCGGCCCCAGGAGGCTCCCCTTCGCGAGGCGGCGGGAGATGAAGGCCAACTCCCTCCTCCGCGAGCTCCTGCAGCAGAGCAGCTCCTTCGACGTGAGCAAGCCTTACAGACTGCACAGCCCTCCCTACGCCCGCTCGCTCAGCCCCAGCGGGGTGTCGGCTCCCTCCGCCCCGGCCAGGGTGGCCTGCTCCGCCGCCCCGAAGCCAGACTGGCGCAAAGACTCCTCCTGCGAGAGGAGAAGCCGCTCCTCCGAGGCGCCGCCGAGCCCCGAGGAGGCGGAGGACGGCGGGTCCTTCTCCGTCCGGCGCTCGCGCCGCCTGGCCTCCTTCCCCAGCCGCTTCGCCAAGAGGCTGCGGCCTGGACGGGCCCGGGACGGGGAGGGGAGGGACCGGGAGGAAAGGGAGGAGGGGCGGGCCGGGGTCAAACTCCTGCCGACGCATGCGGGAGGCGGGACGACGCATGCGGGAGGCGGGACGGTGGCGGCGGAGACGAGGCTGACGACGGGCGACGAGGAGGAGGACAAACCCTGCTGCCACAACGGTGAGATGGAGGGGAAGGACACTGGCTTTTATTCTCATTACAGCTACGAATATCACGTTTTATTTATCGTCCACATCAGACACACGTCCCTCCCCCCTCGAGCATGAATGTCAGAGACTCCTTCTGCATGCGTCTAACTGGCTTCTCATTCTGATTGCAGAGAAGCGAGCCTGCCTCTGTCTGACGCTGAAGTCCACAGGGTGAGTTCCTCCACCTGATGCACGGCTCAGCAAACGCTCTCCTTTTTTTTTTTAAACTTTTTTATTATGCAGCAGCGAGTCCTTAATGTTAAGAATCGCAGAAGCATCCTCAGATGAATGTCCTCCAGTCCTCCTGCTGAACCTCCAGCTGTTAATGATGCCACAGGGAGCTATTTGTTAAAGGCTCACAGTAAAGATCGAAATGGGAGACATCCAACTTTGTAATTTTAACCAATTTACGCTAAAATATTGCGGTGCTTATTTCCAGAAATCGTTGCGCAGACAGATGGAGGAATGTATGTAGTATGGTGTCGTTATAATGAAATGTTAGACCTGGGCCTTCATGTAAAACTGCTTCTTAAAATTCATAATGCTAAATATTTCCAGACAGGAGAGGTGACCCCCCAGCCTTTAATGACATTGCAATGTAAAGAAGTTACTTATGATCCATTTCTCTACGAGGCTGTAATCTAGATTCACGTAGCTAGAGCCAAAGTGGAATATATTAATTTAAAATATGAGTTTCTTCCCCTCCAGATAACTGTTTTAAAGCAGAATATACATGGCTGTCGTGTGTAAGCACTCAGAGCTGCTTAATAATTCGTACATCTTGCACTTGCGAGTGCGGAGTGTTTGGCCCGGGGATTTGTTGTCGCCGGGGAGAAGCTAACGTCGAAAGTTTGACGAATGTCGAGACGCGTAACGCGCCGCCTTAAAAGTCGTAAGCGAGGTAGATTACGAGCGACGTCTTCACGCCTCAGAATGATCCGGATTTCGACTCAAAGCGCGGCTTCAGTCACGACGTGTTTGAGCTCACGGCCCTGTATGATATCTTAAAACTGTAACAAGATTAACCAGGACGCCAAACTCGAGCGATTTCCAAAAATCCCTAATGAATGGGACCTCTGGTCTCTCCTGTACCAGCCAGCCTGGCATCCGTCCATCTTCTAAATTAAATCTGTCTTCTGAAGCGCTCACCAAAACATTATTTATTTTTTTGCTAAAATACATTTCACTCCCCCCTGTTCTCCGCCGAGGGGTAATATCCCGCCTGAAGCCAATCCACTTGGCAGCTCACTTCCATCCTTCTTTCTTTCTTTCGTTCTTTCTTTCTTTCACGGCAACTGGAGAGAAAAAAAAACAGAAACAAGACGAGCCAGAAATAGAAAAAGCAGAAGAAGAATAGAAGAGAGGGACGGCCGAGTACATGTGGCCGCCGCGATAAGAAATGAGGAGTGCCGGCAGACGCATTTACAGAGAAACATAATTCATATTCAGCGGACATCGGCTGGAAAGAGCTTTTACTGGGAGACGTTATTGGATTGCTTTGGACTTGGATTGTTTGGAAATATACAACATGACACAGCACTCTTTAATCTCTCTCTCTCTCTCTCCTTCTCCTTTGATCGGCTGTCTCTTCCCCACCAGAGAGTCCCAGTACAGCACCAAGCCTTTCGAGCAGACGCTCGGCGTGGATCTGTGTGGAACGGCAGGTAAACATCCCATCATTGTCTGTTTGGGTTCACGATGATGTCAAAGACGTCGAAGGCATGTGGGCCCAAATCTTCAGGAGTAACGGGAAGCCGTGCATCCGATTACCAGAGATGAGAGGATCGATGCCGCTCTGGTATCTGTGCGTTAGCTTAGCTAGGGTGACCAGATTTGGGGGGGGGGGGTAGCAGTAGCGTGTAGCATGCCGTGAACTTACATTTACGTTGAGATCGGTCGACCAATGACAGTTCTCTCTACAGTCAGAGCTTGCGCAAGAAGGTGGAACTTGCGGGAGATACCATTTCCAAAACTTGTAAGGGGCTAATAACTATTTTCCCGGACGTACCATTTCCAAAACTTGTAAGGGGGTAATAACTATTTTCCCCGACGTAGCAAAATCCCGGACGTTTTTGGAATCCCTGCCGGACGCTTTTTTTAGGTCTCGAAAAGAGGACATGTCCGGGAAAAAGAGGACGTCTGGTCACCCTAGCTTAGCTAGCTTTGTGGAAAGCTAACACAATGAGCCTCCCAGCAGCTAAAAACTAAAACGTATACGTTCTGTTTCATATTTTTAATGGAGCCTACCTGTAAAAGGGCCAATCGGGACTATTTCTTGGCGGGGAGCAGTTTGCATCCAGCTCATCTTTTCCCTCCGCACTTATTTTCTTTAAAGGTCTCACCCCTCCCACCACCCCGCCTCACAAACCGGTGGAGGATGAGCTCTTCAAACCGGCAGACGGAGGAAAGGGAGGCGAAGGAACAGGCGCCGTCAGCGAGTCGCTTCACCCGGCCTCAAGCGCCAACGCCAAGGCCTCGTCCCGGCTGAGCCGCGCCCACCAGCAGCGGAAGCTCCCGGAGCAGACGGAGCTGTACGCCCAGCTGCGGCGCATGGGCCAGGCCGGCGACAGCGACACCCACAGCGCGTTCGGCGACCACGACTACTGCGCCCTGAGCCTCGGGGAGAGCCGCAAGCGCAGCGCCGCCATGCTCGGCGCCATTTTGCAGGCGCAGGGGATGAGCTGCAACGGCGGCGTCGGCGGCAAAGAAGTCTGCGATCGGGTGTCGGACGGGAACGGGGAAAGGCCGGTGGTGTCGGGAGGCGCGGCGGAACAGCTTGAGCGGCAGAGCACAGTGCCGATATCATCATCATCATCATCATCAGTAGCAGCAGCAGCAGCACCGTTGACGACGCCGTCACGCTGCCAGTTGGCGGCGGCCACGCCTCCGGTCTCGGAGGAAGAGGCGGAGCGCTCGTCCGCGTCCCGCTCACCCTCGCCCATCCTCCACCTGTGCCCCGACTCGCCCGCCAGCAAGACAGACTCCAGGTGAGACAGACAGACAGACAGTTAGCTAGCTAGACAGACATACAGACAGACAGACAGACAGTTAGCTAGACAGACAGACATCTAGGTAGCTAGCTAGCTAGACAGGCAGACAACTAGGTAGCTAGTTAGCTAGACAGGCAGACAGTTAGCTAGTTAGCTAGTTAGACAGACAGCTAGGTAGTTAGCTAGCTAGCTAGACAGACAGTTAGCTAGCTAGACAGACAGACAGACAGACAGCTAGACAGACAGCTAGCTAGACAGACAGACAGACAGACAGTTAGCTAGCTAGCTAGACAGACAGTTAGCTAGCTAGACAGACAGACAGCTAGACAGACAGCTAGCTAGACAGACAGACAGACAGTTAGCTAGCTAGACAGACAGACGATGGGAGCGGGGGAAAGGAGAGGTGTGAAGATGTGGGTCAAGGAGATTAACAGGGAAATGTAGGAGGGAAGGAGACGACTGGAGGGAAGGAGACGACTGGAGGGAAGGAGATGAGGACACAAGGTAGAACACAGTATTAAAATAAGAGCGAGAACAATTGATGGCAAAATCTGTGACGCTCGACAAAGTTCTGACGTTGAGTTCGTCGTCACCCGACCTTCTAGACGAGGGTAAACAAAAGGTGCCGACACCAAACGCTTTCCTTTCAAAGTGCAAAGCATCGACCGACAACGCTTCAAATGGCGTCGCTGCTCGTGGCCGGTCGAAAGGATCGCGTCCTCGAGCTCGAGCTCAACACTTTTACTAGAGAGCAGGACTCTGCATCATGAGGGTCAGACACGGTTTGAAGGGAGTCGCCCGATAAAGAACTCGCGCCAACTTTTCAATCAAACAATGAACCTTAAACAAGAAGTCAGGGGTGCTTTTCTTATACGTGTACGACTGTCGCATAGAAGAAGAAGGTCAGCGGTCGTATTATTTCTGTACATTGAAGACAATGGCAGAGAAACAGGGTGGAGGGTGTAAGAGAGAGACGATAGAGAACGCCGTACTGCAGCAAGCGGGAGGAAGTCCGTCTTTTTGCCGCAGTTCACCTGTTTCCTCATATCTGACATTTCAGTTTCACCTTGTGTCCGTCCTTATCTCACTCACCATCCTCTCTCTCTCTCTTTTTCTCTCTTTTTCTCGCCCTGTTTTAGTGAGAACTCTGAGATCTGTGACGACGACAAGCAGAGGAACAAAGCCAAGTCTGACGAGGTACAGAGAACATCCTGCAGCGCCACAGACTTCTGCATACATACATAAATACACACATATATATATATGTTCTATATATATCTATATATTGATATAGATATATATATACATCTGAAATCTGACTATGAACCTCTAAAGGTTGAATGCTTCTCGCCCCAAAACGTCTGAGGTGGACATTTCCTCCCGACACCGACGCTCAGCCTCAGCCTCCTCACGTCCGTCTCTGTATTTGTCCCTTTTGTCCTGACTGTTGCCATGGTTTCCCTGTTGCCAGGACAACTGCCAGGTGTTTTACATCCACAACCTGCCGACCAGCGTGACCCAGAACATGCTGCGGAAACGCTTCCAGGTCTTCGGCAAACCCGAGGACTGCAAAGTCATCATCTGCAACGAGTGAGTGTCCGCCGACCTGCGATCCTCGAATCTGAAGGGGAGGAGGGATATGGGGACTACTTTTTCTCTTCTTTTTGTGCGCTATGGGGGCGCCGTTTGATGCGTTTAAATGCAGTCTTCACAACCAGATTAAAGCATTGTAGTAGTCTTTGTCTAAAAGTGCACCAGAGTTCACCTCGACCTTGTAACAGCTGGTGAGTTTAAACACCTGTGTGAACGGCCAGTCATACGGCACTGACCTCAGAAGGGAAGTTTGAGTCCCTGGGCTCTGCTCCTAAAGAGAGGACGGGTCAATCACAGAGGACACGCGTCCCCATGGGGGGGGGGGGCGGGACTAAATATGGTAACGGTGCCCTCTCTTTGTGGCGAACATCTGTCCTTCCACACTTTGAAAATGTACACAGGGCTGCAGAAACAGTTTTAGGTTTAAGTTCTTCAGTATATCCAGTTATTCCTTCATTCAATGTGCATTGACGGTACGCGATCCTGAACGTGTCCGTCTCTCTTGCAGGGAGCGCTGCGGGGTGATAAAGATCCGCCAGACGGGGGTCCAGAAGCACTGGAGAGAACGGGAGCCGGTTTTCCAGAACGAGCCCGCGGGCCTCAGGAGGCTGGCGAGGAAGCGCTACATAGATCTGGGTAAGGAACACGGACACGCCGACGCGGTTTGACCCTGAAAAGGGTTGCTAATGACCTTGTCTTTCCGTAATGACCTCGTCTTTCCGTAATGACCTCGTCTTTCCGTAATGACCTCGTCTTTCCGTAATGACCTCGTCTTTCCGTAATGACATAGTCTTTCCGTAATGACCTAGTCTTTCCGTAATGACCTCGTCTTTCCGTAATGACCTCGTCTTTCCGTAATGACCTAGTCTTTCCGTAATGACATAGTCTTTCCGTAATGACCTCGTCTTTCCGTAATGACCTAGTCTTTCCGTAATGACCTAGTCTTTCCGTAATGACATAGTCTTTCCGTAATGACCTAGTCTTTCCGTAATGACCTCGTCTTTCCGTAATGACCTCGTCTTTCCGTAATGACCTAGTCTTTCCGTAATGACCTAGTCTTTCCGTAATGACCTAGTCTTTCCGTAATGACCTAGTCTTTCCGTAATGACCTCGTCTTTCCGTAATGACCTAGTCTTTCCGTAATGACATAGTCTTTCCGTAATGACATAGTCTTTCCGTAATGACATCGTCTTTCCGTAATGACCTAGTCTTTCCGTAATGACCTAGTCTTTCCGTAATGACCTCGTCTTTCCGTAATGACCTAGTCTTTCCGTAATGACATAGTCTTTCCGTAATGACCTCGTCTTTCCGTAATGACCTAGTCTTTCCGTAATGACCTAGTCTTTCCGTAATGACCTCGTCTTTCCGTAATGACCTCGTCTTTCCGTAATGACCTCGTCTTTCCGTAATGACATAGTCTTTCCGTAATGACATAGTCTTTCCGTAATGACCTAGTCTTTCCGTAATGACCTCGTCTTTCCGTAATGACCTCGTCTTTCCGTAATGACCTAGTCTTTCCGTAATGACCTAGACTTTCCGTAATGACCTAGACTTTCCGTAATGACATAGTCTTTCCGTAATGACCTAGTCTTTCCGTAATGACCTCGTCTTTCCGTAATGACCTCGTCTTTCCGTAATGACCTAGTCTTTCCGTAATGACCTCGTCTTTCCGTAATGACCTCGTCTTTCCGTAATGACCTCGTCTTTCCGTAATGACCTCGTCTTTCCGTAATGACCTCGTCTTTCCGTAATGACCTCGTCTTTCCGTAATGACCTTGCCTTTCCATAATGACCTTGTCTTTCCATAATGACCTTGTCTTTCCGTAATGACCTTGTCTTTCCGTAATGACCTTGTCTTTCTGTCCCCGCCAGACGAGGCAGGCCCGGGCCCCGTCAAGAGCAAGTACGATGCACTGGACTTTGACACGCTGCTGAAGGAGGCCCAAAAGTCCCTGCACCGCTGACCCCGCAGGCCGGCCCGGCCTTACTGAACCTGCCTCTTAGTACCTCCATGCAAGGCAACCTCGCAAAATGTTTACATTTTTACCAATGGAATAAAGTAATGTTTAAAGGACCTCGTTGGGGATTTTCTTTTCGGGGACGTTTCTTTCACCAGAGGATACTGCTTTTTAAAAAAAAAAAAAAAACGAGGAAGCCACCGGGAGTTAAGAGACGATGGAGAAAAATGGGACTTTTTCACAGCAACGGTAGAACGACTGCAGACGATAGCGGTCGAGTTCTCTGCTGAACACCGACGGGAAACGCCGGCTGCGTCGGTGGGACCGTCGCCCGCCCTGCGGGGGAGCGGGCGAGAGAGACCTCCGTAGCAACTCCTTGCTATTCCTGCGTTGCGTTGTGCGTCGTTGTGGTGCGTGTGTGTGCGTGTGTGTGCGTGTGTGTGTGTGTGTGTGTTTCTGCGCGTGTGTGTGTGTGTGTGTTCTTTGTTCTGTTTGTTTTGTAAAAAAGAAAAACTCCCCCCCCCCCCCCCCCCCCCTTTCCGGTTTCCGGGTGGTGAACCTGCGAGCTGTGTGTGTCGCCATGAAGGTGTGCGGTTGCAAAACCAGAAAGCAAAAAATATATATATAATAATTAAACCCCGGCTTTTTGTTTTAGCAGGAAAAAATTGTGGATGTTATAAATTTAAAAAAAATATATATATTTGTGTGCGTGTGTGCGTGTGTGTTATGGACAAAGAATATACAAAAAAAAACATTTAATCATTTGATGACTGATAAAAGTTTACAAATCGAAAATGAAGATGAAAAAAAAATCATGTTTTTTTTTTTTAATTTATTTTAATTGTAGTGCTTCCTTGATTTGATCTATGCACTGTAAGGAGGTCGACACCTCCGCTGTCCTCCACTGTCCCTCTTGTGTTTTTGACTCTAATCTCCAACTCTGCCATGCTGACTCTCGGGCCTCCGCTACTGGCTGCTGCAGGCGCCGTCTGGTCGTGCACATCAAGACCCCGACTAACTCCTGGGAAGAATCACGCCTCGCAATGATGCCCATTGAGTTCTGCTATAAATCTCAGAACTCCTCCCATGTCACCAGATTATATAAAGAGCTTTCAAGTGTAACTGAATTAAAAAATATATATATATATATATATATCTACCGTCTTGGTAAAAAGAATATCCAAGGACTGGGCCTAAAGTGTGTCTTCGTGCTTCATCGGCTGATTCCAGGTCAAAGTTGTTCCCACATTCAGAGGGGTCTTGATGTACATGCATATATATATATATATATATATATATATATATATATATATATATATATATATATATTTGATAGGGTCCCACTGAACATAACGACACCCTCGAATGACACAGCCAATGCAACGCTTACTGTTTACATTTGGACTGCAGCAAGCAGGACTACAATGGGGACGTATAGATGATAGCCATAGCCGCGTTAGCACCATACCTCGTCCAGTGCAGAACTCCGTGTGAAGTCGTCGCATCTTTTTTTGTCCGGATCATCCCAGTGCAGTCTTCTTTCACACTCAAAAGTCCACCACGGGAACTCGAGGAGTGTATTTTTTTTCTCCCGTGGTGACGTCACTGGGTTTCAAAGTACAAAAAGGGAAACCGGGACCAATCTGCTCCCCATACATAGTCCACCCATAGAACATTGCCAGAAGGAGACGGATCTGTTGGTTCAGATGGAATGTATTCAACAATCTGAATGTAACCGTTGCGTTTTCCCCCATTTCTGCTTGCCCAAAGATTGTGGCGTGTTTTATTTTTGTTTTTTTTGCCGCTTTTAGAAGAAGAAAATGCGACGAATTCTGGCCTCGACGTGCAAAAAGTTGGAGGTGGCCGACCTAATTAACATTCCTGATGCAGCCAGTAGCAGCAACCGGCCGGGGATTCAAACAAAACAAAAAAAAGAAAGGGAGAGAGCCTTTTTCCGAACCTGCCAATGTGCGGAGGGGCAACGAACCCTCCGAGTAACGAAAAAGAACAAAGCTGGTTTCTCGCCCGGGAGGTACTGTATCAGCTGAGCATCTCTACCTCAGAAACGTTCTCTGTGTGAGGGGATGGGCGGTCACGGGGGGGTTTCGTGTCTGATTTCTCTTTTCTAAATATACTATGACTCCTCCTCCCACCACCAAGCCCCTCCCCTTTCTCTTTCTCTAACTCTTTACTTCGCTTCGCCTCGACGGTTTTTTATAGCGTGTCCGTTTCTTGGAGTCTCGACCGTGTGTCCTTTGTGTAAACTTGAGTGTCTCGTCTTTGTCTCGTGTTTGGAGTCGGACACCGCTGACGCTTTGCAGGTCGGCGAGGAGGGAGGGGGTTTTCGGGAGGGGGAGGGGAATCCAACGGGGAAGAGAGTCACTTGGTTTTCTTCCTCCGGATTCCCCCTCTTCCTCCTCTCCTCGCCAGGGGATTTCTAATAAAACGCAGCGCGTCCTTTTCTCCAACTCTATCGCTTCTCCGTCGCTTGTGGGGTTCAAGGCCTCGTTTCCAGGTCTTCCCCCAAAACCCTGGTACCCTCCTCTTCCTCGTCCTCTTCCTCTCTATCTAATCAACTCCTCGGTAACACACACAACAAATTTGAATGTTTACATCACTCGATTCTCCTTTGACTTTATTAGGAACGCACACTTAGTACAAAGGCGCCTTATTCAGTGTTTTAAAAAAAAATAAAGATTAGCAGCAAGTGAAGGGACCTCGCGTCACTTCTCCAGGCTCACTGATGTCCGAAACTAACAAAAACAATTTAGTGCTATACATACTGATGAGAAACACGGTGTCGACTTTTTAAAAATACAGGAGGGGAAACAAAAAGACATTTTAACATCTCAAACAACTGAATCAGTATTTGTGCTTAGTATGTATACTACTAAAAAGTGAGAGAATGTGCTGGTTTACATATATAAAAAAAAATGAAAATATAATATATGAATATAAAATGTGTATATAGCACTATGCCTCGTTGTAAACATAAAATGTACTGTGTGTTTATTTATTTTTCTTCAAGTGGCGGGTCATAGTTGAGAGCTAATCAGACAGCTGAATTGGTTTATTTCAAATTAGTCGATTGTTTTTTTAGGACAGGGAGGAAATGAAGGGAAAGAATTAAGTTGAAACGACTTCACTCAGAGTCCAACACTGTTGCAAAAGAAAGACAAAAAAAGACACAAAGTATCCCTTTCGACTATCACATTTAGAAGATTACGTTCATTTGCCGTTCACGACGCGACTACATCTTTTTTTTTTACGTCTTTTTTTTTTCTCCATGTTTTCTTAAAGCAATTTGAAATGCAATACATAATAATCGTATCTTGAAGACAGCCTTCTTTTTTTTTCTCGAAAAACCGAGGTAATAATGTACAGAGCGTGGTCGGCTGCAGATGGAAGAGGCTGCCGTGCCGTCTGCCGACGCCGTTTTAAAAAAGACTAACTACGGGGAAAGAATGTGGTGATTTGCGTCGTAAACACATAACACGTATACGAAACCAATACTAATATACTCTTGCACAAATAACGTCCCGAGCGATTTTTCTTCTCATTGAAAAGGAAGCCATTGTAACTATGTTATTACCACCTTTTTGATGGTACACAGGTTTGTTTGAATCTGAGTTGCATTGAACACTTGCTTTTATGACCGTTAACAGCCAATAGCTATATATATATATATATATATATATATATATATATATATATATATATATATATATATATATATATATATATATATATAGCGAAGTCGTGGCTGCTTTGACCCGCAGGTCGAGTTCCACTCTGGTGGACACGGGTTGGGTGGACGCTGTAGAAATCCCAGTTTCACTGCTGCACCTCGATGGCAAAAAAAAAAAAAGGAAGCGTTCTGGATTAAGTCATTTAAATGTTCGGTTTTGTGCATCACCAAAGCAGGACGGAGGCTAAATAAGGGCCGGAAAGGCAGCCGAAATCCATTCGAATCGCGAAGCCCGCATAGAGACAGAAAGTTATTTTTACCTTGAAGTAGTGCGAGAGAAAAGAGTGGAAGTCAAGGGGTGTGACATGCCTTCAAAACTGGTGGAAAACGTGTCCAAAATGTTCCCTAAAAAGGTTTTCTTTGAGGTTTTGTACGTGGTTGAGCTCGTTTCTTTGTTTCCTTCGTGGAGGAAGAGCATTATTTCTACGTACAATCCCCCCAAAAACATCTGACTTCCACTTATTTGAGGAAACCTTAGGGCTCAAAGCACGTGGTGGGATTTCTACAGCCGCTCAAGAGGTGATGGACGTTGAAACGACCCCATTTTCCATCATTGCAAGCCTTAAAAATCAAACCGGGGTGGGAAACTAAGCTTCCGCTAGCTTTCGTTATTACCGTTTCAACTCCTTTCCAATCCAACGTGGTTTATTATTAAATAATTACTGACGTAATTAAAACTTTTTTCAATAGCCATATTATAATAAAAAAGGTATATACATATATATGAATATATATATTTGTGTGTTTGTGTAGATATCTAGATGATTATATACTTTCTTATAGAAAACCTTGATGTTGACCATTCTCCTCGGTGTTTTGAGAACCCGGTGACACATTTCAACGTACTGCTGCTGTCCGCTTGGTCTAGGTGCTAGGGCGATGGACAACGAATCAAAAAAAACAATAAATAAAGACAAAAAATAAATAAAACACATCCTTCCAAAGGGAACTTACCCCCTAGTCAGAATGCAATACCTTTCTTTCCATTCTTCATTTCAGAATAAATAAAAAAAAATGGACAATGGCAAGAAAACCACAAAACTTGATCGGCAAGTTGACCAAAAAAAAAAGATAAAACTTCAACAATAAAAGAGCGGCGCTCGTGGAAAAAACAGCCTCGTCAAATTAAGTTTTATAGATGTTGTCGTTTTCAATGCCATGGCCCACTTAAAAAATACAAAAAAAAATATACAAAATCTTTGTTTTTTTATGTCACTTATTTGTTTTTAGTTTTGGAAAACAATGTAAATGTCAGCTAGCTACGCCATCAAATCCCCCTACCTGGACAGGAGCGCTTGCAATACCGGCCTCAGATTCCACTTCCATGTTCGACCAGCAGGTCGCATTTCAACATCAATACACAGAAACTAAACATAGGTACACCTGTCAGACTTGATAGCAACAGTGATGTCAAATAGGCACTTAGTAGGGACTGCAAACTGTCACACATGTGAGTGGGTGTTTGTGTTTTTGGTGGAAGAAGATATTTTGACATAAAGGGCATACATTGTTGTTTTTGTTGTTTTTTTCATTTCTATTGATTTTATTGTCTCTTTACATCTAATGACTATCAAATTCACATACATTTTTTTGTTTTTTAACTTAGTTTTTTTGGTAAAAAAAAAAGAAGAAAAAAAAAGGTAAATACTGCTAGTGAGATTTTATATTTTTACATATGTTGGTTTTATTTTGCGTTTTTCTTTTCTTTTTTATTTATACGCCACTTAGTTTGGATGTCTTTAAATGGTGTTTTTTTTTTTTGTGTGTGTGATTTCATATGTCTTGAGAATGTGGAGACAAAAGGCATTTCAGTATTTTTGAATTGTTAAAATCTAGTTTCATAGAAGCGGAAATATCTGATGTTATAAATTATATTTTAATTCATGTAAATAGTTTAAAACAGAAGACTGTGGCTTCCTTTTAAACTGAATACATTTCTCTTCAGAGATTGTTTACATTATGAAACTGTAGAGATGTGCTCCTCATATACTGTATAAAGTACATATATTCATTGATTTGCCTCAAAAAAATAAAATCCTAATGAACAGCTTTCTTTCGGTGCTTATGTGGTGATTCTGGATGAAGTCATACTTTGGTCATTACGGGATAAAACTGGGGGGACTCGACATTTTCATAAACAGATGGCATAAAAAGACAAAAACTATTCCACTATTCATAGTGGAAACGGCGTCATAGTGGAATTTTAGCAAATGTTATTTGAATATATATATTAAATGGTGTCAAAAAGCACGTATACATATACATTTATATACGTATATATGTATATATATAAATGGTGTCAAAAAAGCACATATATATATAAACTTTTTTGACACCATTTAATTAGTTGATTTTCTTTTTTTGGCCAATAATAAAATTAATAAAGTCAAATAATTTGCATTACAACAGAAAGGTTCTGGTAAAATCATTGCTTTCCCGTCGGGTCACAACTCAGGCTGGGTTGCACCAACATGGATTAAATTAATCCTGGTTTAGAGTTAATCTAGGGTTAGTAAATCTAGGTTTAAACTGGTTTATAATTAATCAGAGATATGTTGCACATCTTAATTTTAACCCTGGATTAGTTAAACTAGTTTAAACAAGGGTTAAAACAGAATTAGTTTATGTTGCTGTGGAAACATTCCGTTACTGATACCGTTAGTTACCGTTAGCTACCGCGACAGCGGCTATAGCTAATAAACTCTTTCACTCTAGCCTAGCTATCATGGCGTCAAAGAGGGTCAAACTTTTCAACATTTGAAAAGATGTTGCTGAGCGAGTTAATGGAGGAGTTTAACTCCAGCTAGGAGCTGGAGAAGTGGTGGCACAGCAAACCTCTCACTTCCATGCTTGACTGCTGGTCCAACCTTCCCATTGAGGTATATGACAGACTCCTTTGTGAATCTATCCCGCTGTGAAAACTCGCTGTTGTCATAAAATTCAATCGGCTTTAACCGATCTCTAATTTTCCTGCGAGGAACTCTTTCCTCTAACCCCATCCAGCGAAGATATGCAGCCATAAACGGAGATAAAACTCCTCCACGGGTGGTTTAAATATAAATGCTAATCCAGGTTTAGTCTAGGTTTAAAATAACTGGTGCGACAGATTTTATTTTAATCTAGATTTAAATGGAAATTAAACAGAGATTGCCAAAGGGTTAGATTTACCCAGGATTAATTGTAAACTAAATTTAAACTAGGTTTAAAGTTTGGTGCAACTGGATTAAAAGACAAACCTGGTTTAAACCTAGTTTAAGAGTTAATCCTTGTTGGTGCAACCCAGCCTTAGTCAGGTACATTTAGCAGCATAAATTGCCGTAGTAACTGAGCTTGAATGATATTGAATTGGCTTCATAGAAACGAATCAACTGAAAATAAGTCAGACTCACCTGAACGAGCCTGCTTTCCTTCCTTAAACTTGATTTAAGAATTGGGCCGATGCGACAGTGCACGTTGGATAGAGTCAAAATAAAAAATACAGCGTGCATAACAGTATGATGCATAGAGGAATAAGATGCACCAATCATGAAAAACCTTAAAAATGGAATATTCATGGTCTCCATGAAGGCAGCGTCGACCTGTTGAACAGCTGCTATGGATTTAGATGAGAAGTTAGCTATTGTCCTGAAAGCAGCACTTTGTGTTAAAGCTGTTAAATATCCTCCGCTCTGGAGTGGGGAAATATAAATGCATATTATGGTCTGTATAACATCGTATCGTCTTGCTGCTGGCGGCTGCAACGAAGCGTCCCTCCGGTTGTGACAAAGACAAACACGTGTCAGTGTTTCTGTCTTTACTCACAGCATGAATATTTAAAACCTCATATGAATATTATCAAACCTCACGCCTGCACGTCTCCACAAGACTGCATGCATTGTTCATCGCGATCAGCCAATCCACAGTGTGGAGAGGTTCAGCTTCATGAAGCGGTACGCTCTGCTGCCTGTCTCTCTCTCACACACACACACTAATGGACACTCCCTCCCTCCAGTCTTCCCCTGGTTAAACAGCATCCTATTAACAGGCCGCTGGCAATTTTCCGCCTGGCTAGCCTGTGATTCACATGTCAGTGGCTGCACTGATGATGTCAGCGGGGGGGGCGTCGCTGGACCGGCACCGCTGCACCGACGGGCTCCTGTCACTCCCACGTCGGCAGAAAAAAACACGCCAGGACATTTATGTTTCACAAAGAGCTGCCGGACGGAGAAGAGAATCTAAATGTGAATGTGTGATTAATATGAACTATAATCAACATGGTGAGCAGAAGGAGGAGGATTAGAGAGATAGATACTTTAATAATCCTGCAAAGGGAAATTATTTCGCTACAGCAGCATTTATAGATACAGGTATGTAATACAAAATAAAAATGCATAATATATATATATTAAAATATATACAAAAAATAGAATGGAATAATAAGAAAAAATGCACAATATCTTCCAAAAGAAAGATAATACCAATATTAAGTTAAATTATCTACAAAACAAAACAAATATTAGGATACAAATTAGAGTACATGCAATTTTGCATAACAGTGCTAATAGCACTAGCAAAGTCAACGGTGCTAACAGTGGTAGTAAAGGTTCTAACAGCGGTAGCAAAGGCAACGGTGCTAATAGCGCTAGAAAAGGCAACGGTCCTAACAGCGGTAGCAAAGGCAACGCTGCTAACAGTGTAGCAAAGGCAACTGTCCTAACAGTGTAGCAAAGGCAACTGTCCTAACAGTGTAGCAAAGGCAACGTGCTAACAGCACTAGCAAAGGCAACGGTGCTAACAGTGCTAACGGATGGAGAGAGACTTCATGCTCCACTCCATCTTTCCATAAACAAGAGTTGTCTGCTGCTATATTAGGCTGTTTTTCATCTTCTTTTGTGGTGAAAACAAGGCTCTCAGTCTGACGTTCACACCAACAGCAGAGTCATTCTTTACAAAGTTAGCTGCTGCGCTCTCTCTCTCTCTTGGTCAGCTCCGTTAGCCAAAGCACTGCGCGGATTTTCCACCAGGTTGTGCAGCCAAAGATTAACCAAATGGCTTCCTGATCCCAAATACGATGACTTCCATGATGCACCAAGCGCATTAATCCAAGGAAAATGGTAAAATAAAATAGAAAACAATCAGAATTTCTGAAGTTCTGTAACACGACACTAAAATGAATGCTGCGAGCCGCTTTGTGCTGCTCTTCATTCTGCGCACCACTTTGTTCTAACTATTCCCTCCGGTTCGGTCTTGGAGACACACAAACATTGCACCCAGATCACAACTTACTTTGGACAATGATTGCAAAAACGTAAAACGTTTTTTTTTTTAATGAGTATCTTTGCACCCAGAAGTCCCGCAGACGCATTGGACGTCCCATCGGAGGCCACTTCGCACTGCTTTTAGCTCTGCTTTGGTCCGATCGCTGTTTGCTCAGCTGGATGAGAGCGCTTCACTGAATAAAAACACAACGAGCTGAAAGCGGCTCAAGTGTGCAGCGCTTCAACATGTCAGTGGCCGGGTTGATTAGCACTTTGTTTGATTCCACCTCGACTGCCTGGTAGTTGCAATCTTACGCAACACGCTAAGTGTGGCTGCTCCATTCCTCGACAGATGGTACAGACGCATGAATACCACAAGCTGTCTCCGTGGAGCTCACACCGAACACGCCTGACCTCGGAGAACACCGTCGCCGCTCTCGTTTGTCGACATAAATTAACCAAAATGCCTCGTAGCGACACACCCGACGACCCATAAGCCTGCAGAGTGGCATCTCTCAGACGGGGGTTGAGTAAATATAAGCTCCTCTGAACATTCGTGAAGGTAGGATTTATTGCAACGCATTCGCTTCACTTTTACTTCGGTGACTAATTGCACGGCCCAAAGCCGACGATTAGAAAGCGTCCGCTCAGCCGCTTCCTGTCCTGCCGTCCTCTGCTCGGCTGGTTTCTGCGGGGCGGTCGTGACTGCAGCAAACGGAGCCGCTCTGCAGTGCAGAGTCTTCAGACACACGGCGTCATCATCCTCGTGAGCCTCGGCTTAACTCTGACGGGGGACGCCGGGGGCCGAGACCACGGCCGCCCTCGCTCCGGAAGAAGTCCACGACACTTTTTAAAACGACGCTAATCAGCGTTTGTCAAACGTCTCAAGAGGGTTCATTTGTCCCTGAAACTTTAGCTGTGTAAAATGAAGGCGGGCAGACATGGTGCATATTGTGTGAACTCACACGACAGGATTTAATGTAACTTTGATCCTGAACATGGACCTCGATGTCTAATAAAGCACGGAGCCCCTTCGGGCTTCTTCCAGATGTTGGTAAATCATTAAATATATATTTTTGCATCGTGGCTACAACTATATTTAGACACATGAACACGTATTTGTCAAAAAACTCTCAGAATAGAATAACAGGCGGCGAGTACTACTCGTAATTCATATTTGTTTGGTTCTCTGCTGCTCAATGTGATCTGAACGCAGAGGGTGTGTGAAACTCGTCATATTAAAGGGTCATACGCAGGGCCGGCTCTAGCCCTTTGGGTGCCCTAGGCGAGATTGAGTTTTGCGCCCCCCCCCACCACACAGACACACAATACTTTACATCACTGAAGATACATATATTAACTTAACTGCTTTACTTTGCATAGCAGTTTTTCACCCACTTATAATTCTACTATTCTACATTGCTGTTCAACAATAAATGGTGCATGGACAACAAACACCAGAATAGTTTCAGAACATTTTCTTTTTTATTATTTTAAATAATTTATTACACACTCAAAGTTAGGATTAAATTAACTCCATAAACTGTGCAAAACACTCTTTTTTGTTCAAATATGTTTATTGAACAAACCTATACTTGACTTTCTTTTCCTCTTCTTCCTTTTTTCGTGTTCGTCCCTGTGCTCCAGATGGTTTGGACCAGTCAAAGTGGTCGCGCAATAGATTTTTCAGATCGCGCACATTTTTCAGACCGCACAAACGATTTATTTTTTTGGAGTGAGTCATCTTTGCAATAGAAGATCTTTGATGTGACGTGTCGAGTCTTTGGCCAATCAGCGTCCCGTTTTCTCTACAAAAAATTCAGATTTTTGGCCGAGTTGTTGTCCTCTCCGTAATAGAACATCTTTGATGTGACGTGTCTTGGTCCCTGCTCGCGGGAGCCAGCGCCCGTGGTCGCGAATTGCTCACAGTGCTGAAATGTGCGCTGTGAGGGCGCCCCCAACCCATTTGTCGCCCTAGGCAGTCGCCTAGTTCGCCTATAGCAATCGCCGGCCCTGGTCATACGTGTAACTGGAGGCAACTTTCTTGAACGGAACCAAGGCTGCAAAATGAATAACGAATCAATATTTCTTGTACATTGAAGTGCATTTAGCTGTTATTCATGTTTATCGAAACAGATGAAGTTATAAAAAAATAAAAACAATTACAGTAACTGCGTTTTAAATTGCGTTGGAATGGGTTTAGTAGAATTTTTTTTCCATCGGCTAATGTCTTTCAGGACACTAACTGAGCTCAGACAGAAAACATGTCACACTGCAGAGAGCGTATGAGGTCAAAGGTCACCTTGTGCAACACACTGATAACCGTTACATTCAGTGGACACACACACACACACACACACACCAGGACCGAAGGACTCTGCTGTACTGTGGATCTTACCTGAAGCTTGAATAAATTACCAAATCCCAGCAGTTCATTATTGCTCTGCATTTACTAAAGGATTATAACTCAACCGGCTGTATTAATATCCATCTTGGGCGTCTTGTATTCAACTGTGACCCGGTTACATTTAGGTTAAATGTCTCAACATATTTCATAACTCAGGGAGATTCGTTCACCCGGCTTTTTAAAATCATACTACGGCAAAAACAATCCCCTCGTCGTCCCGAAGGAGTCGGGACCCCGAGATGGAGAGCATAAGCCTCTTAATGTTGATCCGTGCATCACGCCTGCTGATCATCGGGCGTCGTGTTCTGAATGTGTTCAGGTGAAAGGTGAGAAAAGACAAATGGAGGGGTCTCACTTTAACACCCTTTTGTCTTTGGGAAAAGGACCAAATTCACCATTTTGCAGCAATTATTTCAGTTATTTCTTTGTTCCTTTGCGCTTTTCTTAATCCGCCTCATTTATTAATCCTTATTAGCGATCAAATGCCAGACTTTTGTTAAATGCAGCTTCAAAAAAAATCTTTTGATTGGTTTCAGATCGTTATGAATGAATATACGTTGGGGTTCATTTTGCTGTTGATCACATTAATTAAAGTCAATCTTTGGGCTCCAGGAATGCACAATAGATATCGTTGATTATTTCTGGCATTTTAAACACCGACTGATCAATTGACGGCGATCCACAAGTGTGTCGGTCATTACAAGCGCTGTACAGTATATAATATATATTACAAGCACAGTATAGTGTATAATATATATTACAAGCACAGTATAGTGTATAATATATATTACAAGTACAGTCAAACATTGTCAAACCACACGGACCTGTGTTTTAAATTCTAGTGGTTTGATGGAATGGTTTTGTGTTTGTATACCTCAATAAATGTCAACGTTAAGTTAAGCCAGAACATATATGACACATGCATACGATACTGTAAAACAATGTGCATGTGGAGGATAAAGATAACCCTCGTTAGCCGCACGGTGGTCTCTGTGCTGAAGCCCTGACACATGCACACTCGTCACCGCCTCGCCTGTCAGGATATCAGGTTTATTCTCGTGCTGACCGCTGTTACACAATACATACAGGCGAGCATCACGCCGCGCTGATGATGAGGCTGCACTGCTGACTAGTAGCTTCACTCTGCTTGGAAACTGCGGCAGACCCGAGCACACCGGTCCTATAAATAGTCCTGCATCGCTCTCTACGACTGGGGCTCGCAGGCTGGCGGCTCCGCAGTCACGACTTCCCCCCCGACCGCTGCTGGAATGAGGCTGAAGCTGCTTCCTGTAGGCTCACTGGGTGTACTGCAACTCTCTCTCTCTCTCTCCTCCCTCTCTCTCTCTCTCTCTGCAGTCACGGGATGTCGCTGCGTCAGAGCTAAGCTTCACAAGCTCCGCTGATCATCACAACCATATACGGCAATCCTTTGAGCTCCCAGCATGCCCTTACGTCACGGGCACTTCCGTCATGCAGCAATGACGACACGGTCAGGTTACGTATCCGTGCTATTATTGTATTACTATGGGATGGAGGGAGGGACGGGCAGAGGAGGAATTCAGCTCAAGTCCTGCATCGTGGCGATCACTTTTCATTATCCCACTCTGGGGTCATGTTGCGTTTCATAACAGTATTATGTATGGCTCTAGGTGGGAGAATTAACACACACACACACACACACACACACACACACATAAACATAAACCCATGCAAATGGATAGCGCAGCTGGCAGATGTTTCTCCAGCGTCAGCTGCTGTGTGAGTTCTCTTTAATGCATGTTTCCTGCACCAGTGCTGCAGACAATTCACACAAACGAAACATGTTTACCGCTCAAGAAACATTAAGCTGTCGATCAGAGGAAACGACAGCGTGGACGCTGCTACACAACGGCTGCACGTCTACGCAGCTGCATCACACATAAGAGACGAGACTCGTGTTTATCAGATTTAAATTAAGAAACAATTTTCTTGCATTGTTCCGTGACGGGTTCGCTCTTCAGGCGTGTTTTTACCCTGAAGATCGTGTGCAGGTGTTTGGTTTTGAGTGTGTGTGTGTGTGTGTGTGTGTGTGTGTGTGTGTGTGTGTGTGTGTGTGTGTGTGTGTGTGTGTGTGTGTAGGTTAAACATGAGCTTTGTATGTGACCATAACATTTATCCAGCTTAATGCAGGTTCTTCCAACAATGCACGTTTAGAAAATAGAATAAAATCAATGCTGTTGGTTATACACTGGTTATATATATATATATATATATATATATATATATATATATATATATATATATATATATATATATATATATATATAGCCTAGAAATCATTACTTATACAACCAAAGTTGAACCCAGTTTTAACCTAAACCTGCTTACTGGGTTAACTCAACATAGCCTAATGTACTTCTTGTATTATCAATACACATTAGGTGGTTTGGGTTGAAAGTATTTAGATTTTTTTGTTATTTATTTCCCCTTGCTTGCTTGAAATTGCTGAAGAGACCCACTACCAACAGGGGAGGCCTATTTTTTGGGGGGAATTCATTGTGGCAGCTGCTTCACACTGCTGTCAATCAAATGCCTGCTGGGTTGTAAATCCTCACGGTTGAAAAGAGTGCAAAACTTTTCCAAACAGATTCCCTTGGGACTGAAACAAAAGTGCAGAAAGTGCACGAGTCCGTGTCTAAGAAAACCAAAGCGTGTTCTAAAACGCCGTCTGATGTTCACAAACTCGTGATTAACCCTTGTGTATTTTAGCCTGTAAATATGTGTCATCATATTGGCTGCATTAATGCACACGGCATACATTTTGGCAATCCATCCATCCGATATATGTTTTTCAGCTCATCCAGAGAAGGAAGCTCATTTCGGACGCTTCCATCCTCAATCTCAGTGAGTGGATGTGTGAATGAATGAATGGGTGAATGATGTAATGTAGTGTTAAAGCGCTTTGAGCGATATATAAGGTCCATTTAGCATCAACACAGAGACACAGCTCAGTAAAAACACAGACAAAGTAATTCATTAAGAAAATAGCACATATTTACTCTGCATAGTGACTCATAAGCAAATTCACATTTCCTCATTTTTAACTACAGTAAACTACCATACTTTTCGGGTTACAAGCCGCTCCTACAGCTGATCAGTGTCCCCGCTGTAGCAAGCTAGTAGCGCTGCTAGCTAGCGCTGCTAGTAGCGCTGCTAGCTAGCGCTTCTGCTGCTACCGGCCACTGCTGCTGCTACTGCCCGCGTCCCCTCTGCCCAAGTCGGGTGTCGAGCCTGGTCCCGCTACCTTCGGTGGTTTTCAGGGAGCTAGCGGAAGTTAGCGGGGAAGTGACGGAGCGCTAGCAGGAGCCCCAGCTGGCTACAGCGGGGAGCTGTCGGGGACACTGACCGAAGGTAGTAGCGGCGCATAACCCGAAAAGTACGGTACTACAATTAAGGGTGATATATAATATATATGTATATGTATATAGATCCGCAGTATTGAGCAGCTTTAACATTAAACGTTACATGAGGAAGACGGTGCTGTGTGAAATGCTAAAAAGGCTTAAAATAACACATCATGAGCCACTAGAAAACCAGTGACGGAGCGAGACTAAACCTCTATTTTACGATGCAATGTCCTCCTTTCATTTGCATTACAAGCTAAAAAAGTTGGACAAACAGGAAGTTTAAGGAGGTGTTTACACGTTGATGGATCAAAGTCTAAATTGACTTGTTGCAGGTTTTGCCCTTCAGCGACTCAACAGACTCAACAGTAGTGTGACATTTCTGTAAAGAGCCTTGCATTGTAGATGGCGGTCGACACGCCTCTGGATGGGAGAAACAGACAGGAGTGTCAGCCCGGAGCCTCGTCTGAATCAGTTTAAGCGTGCGCTACGTTTAGAATATTTTCACGGCTTTATCTTGCCGTCAGAATGCTCCTTATGAGGGGGGGAAAGACGCCGCTATGTGCGTCTACGCTCTCTTCCCACACCACCAGACTCCATTAACAACAAAATTGTCATTGCACTTGCTCCCGTGCTAGAACTCCCGTCTGTTCCTGTCTTCTATGTTTGCTTTTTGCTTTTTTTGGCAGCCGACTCTTCCCACAAACGTCTAAACACATCACCGTGCCAAGTGCATCGAACGAGTAATACAGGAAGGAGGGACAGGAAGGAGCAGTTGCAGAAGGAAACAGAAGGGAAATGAGGATACAGGTGTAACAGGTGTGTTAAAGTGAGAGATGCGCTCTCAATAAATAATAAAAACAATTTTAAAAGCCAACGCTGGACCACGACAAAGTACTGTAGCAAGGAGCCTGGTGGATGTTGTAGCATCTTTAACTGACAATGCAAGTCTTTGATTGTGCCTGGGCTGCAGCTGCAGGAGGAAGGAAGGAAGGAAAGGAAGGAAGGAAGGAAGGAAGGAATGAACGGTTATTAAGTTATTTTTCTATCATGTAAAGTGACGAAAATGCATGAACTAGTTGTGCAGCCTGAGCTTGTCTGTGTGTGTTCATGTGTCCGAGTGGCCCCTACCTTCTTTGGCCCCCGCAGCGCTCGGGGTCGCTCCCTCCTTGGCTTTCTGAGCCTCCTCGATGGCCGCCAGCTTGGCCTCGTGCACCTCCTTCAGCCCGTTCCACTCCTTCCTGTTGTTGAGCAGGCGGTCCAGCATGGGGGTGATCTCCACGTGGAAGCGACTGAACTCCTGGAGAGGACGATCAAAATCACACAATGCAGCTTCGTTAGAACCAAACGCTCATTAATTTGATGTGTGACATCAATATATTTGCTCCTGAGTATTGTAATGTTTTACACAGTTTAACTAACATGTGTAAAATTCAACCTATATAGGGGGCACGGGGCTTAAAAGGTTAAACATTGTGAATACGACACAAACAAATGGGTTTCGGATCGGGCCGAACAAAGTCAATTGTCGTTATCACATCACGAGTAAATAAAGTTACACAGCCGACAATTTAAAATGCCATCGAACTGCGAGATGAGACTTTACAGGTGTCTCACCTGCATGTGAATGTGCGCACAGTGTATCCAGCTGTGTTCATAACAATGTCAAGGAGTGTCAAAGGGAATCAGGAGTGAGTGTGTTTCCGTGTGGTGGGACGTCTGACCTTGTACACGAAAGCGCAAACGAAGTCGATGAAACCACACTGCATCTTCGGAAGGTCTGCTGACTTGGTTCTGTCCATCATGGGCTGAAGGAGGGAGAGAGAGAGAGGGAGAGAGAGGGTCCTGATGTGGTCGCTTATCTTCATGACTAACTGTGATTAAACGGCGGCGCCGTTATTTTGTCCACCCCGTCGTCTTGCTGCAAACTATAAATTAAGTTGGCAGCAATGATTACCGACAATAAAGTTTTATGATAGAAGAACACATCAAGCGTATCAACTTATTTAACTTTGATGAGCTCGATGCTAAAGTATGAAACCTGAGGAAACTGCAGAGAGTAGATTGCTCTTAAAGGGATGGTTTGAAATGGTATTTATCAATATAGGTACATATTAATATCAGTGTATTACCTGCTGTAGATACACAAAACCAGTTTGGAGAAACAGATAAAGATGATTCCAAAGCAATATGCTGCTGTGAACAGTTCAGGTGTGCACTATATTTACGTGAACACCGCCGTCTACTGGAGGTAAAACACTGGCGATGGATAAGTAACTCATACAACCCAAGCTGTCCCTTTAAGAACAACACCGGTGCCTTCATACAACCCAAACTGTCCCTTTAAGAACAACCCAAACTGTCCCTTTAAGAACAACCCAAGCTGTCCCTTTAAGAACAACACCGGTGCCTTCATACAACCCAAACTGTCCCTTTAAGAACAACCCAAACTGTCCCTTTAAGAACCACCCAAACTGTCCCTTTAAGAACAACCCAAACTGTCCCTTAAAGAACAACCCAAACTGTCGCTTAAAGAACAACCCAAACTGTCGCTTAAAGAACAACCCAAACCGTCCCTTTAAGAACAACCCAAACTGTCCCTTTAAGAACAACCCAAACCGTCCCTTAAAGAACAACCCAAACCGTCCCTTTAAGAACAACCCAAACCATCCCTTTAAGAACAACCCAAACTGTCCATTTAAGAACAACCCAAACTGTCCCTTTAAGAACCACCCAAACTGTCCCTTTAAGAACAACCCAAACTGTCCCTTTAAGAACCACCCAAACTGTCCCTTTAAGAACAACCCAAACTGTCCCTTTAAGAACAACACCGGTTCCTTCCCAGCCTCATTGACACTGAACTCTGACCTCTTTTTTGTGTACGTGTGAACATGCAACGACTTTATCGACGACAGCACCATCACAAAGAGGAAGAGTGCTGCATCCATCACTGACTTAGAAACCAGTTAATACAAAAGGAAATGTCAGAAGCATCCAATCGGGAACCTGAAACCCAGACGGTCGCTTTTCTTTGCTTTTAAAAAGTGAAAGAGTGGAAAGTGTAACCCCCGCCAGCTCGGCGTGTAATTAAAGGTTGAATGAACACGTGAGGTCACATCAGATTCACATCAGCAGCCGCTTTGAGGAAGACGAGCGTGTGGGCGGCACACCGGACCGTGAAAGGAACACCTGTCAGAAGGTTCACGCCGGCTGTAATTGCTGGCGAAAAATAGCCACCTACATTTCTGGATAAAAACCGCGAGTGTCGCAGCCTCCGCTCAATCCGTTTCTCTCCTCCTCTTCCCGTCAGACTCGGTGAGTCACGGGATCGACCGCCGGGAGAGCGAGCCGATCGAAACGAAAGGTCCTCCCCGCCGACGCAGACGCTATTAACTTCACGAGGGAGTGAGGGACGGTGCTTCTCTCACTTCAAGTGTCTCAAGGACATATGAGGGGCGAGTGTGAGAGAGAGAGAGAGAGAGAGAGAGGGTATGGTCGGATGGGTTAGGGCCACACCGGCCCCCTCGCTCTGTATCGCTGCTCCACATGACGGCCTCTGCATCGCTCTGCAGCCACAGGGACAGAAAGAATACAGACCCGGCTCTCTAATCGCGTCCTTTCCGCTCTCCGTCCTAAATCGAGGCCTCGAGGAGAGAGTCCAGCGTCCACGCCTTAATTCCCATGATTCCTCTCCTCCCACCAAATCCTCTTTCTCCTCCTCTCAGACTGTAACTCACGGGCACAGAATGAGACCCAAAAAAGAAGAAGATATGAACAAAAACAATCACTCAGAGACAGTGGCGGGCCGTGCATTTTGTACCTAGGCCTGCTGTCATAAATACGTGCATCACGGGATGCTGTTCGGCGCAATAGGGAAAAATTATTATAATACATGTAGTGTATTTGTGAAAAACAATTACTTTTAAAAATAAATATAACTTTTAATTATAAAAATTACAAAAAAGTAAAAAAATAAAAATTTACAAATTTACAAATTTACAAATTTACAAATTAAAAATTTACAAATTTACAAATTTACAAATTTACAAATTAAAAATTTACAAATTAAAAATTTACAAATTAAAAATTTACAAATTAAAAATTTACAAATTAAAAATTTACAAATTAAAAATTTACAAATTAAAAATTTACAAATTAAAAATAAAAAAAATAAAAATGTTATTAGAAAAATAAAAATAAAAATAAAAATGTTTTTACAAATAAAAAATGTATTTATAAAAATACATATAACTTTGTGATTCTGTTTAGGCCAGCAGAGAAGGCTTAGCAGGCCCTGACGGCGACCACTGCTCAGAGAAATCCAGGATCGTAAAACAACATGTTCTAGTTTAAATTAATTGAAAATACTGATCGCACATTTAACAGCTTTTTGCAGAAGTTCAGATGTGCATTTTGAACTGGGTCAAATTTTGGGGTTTGTTCTTTATCGTTAAAAAAAAATAGATCCAGGATCTATAACGGCAGACTAGTGGACTAGTTGTTTTCCGCTATCCAATAACTCTTGAAATGTTTATTAAACAAAACCGTCCTCAGCTCCAAAGATCCTCTTTACAACTTTTTGGGATATTTCCACTAAAAAAAGTAATCCGGGTCGAGCTTTTGTTAATTCTCAAAAGGGAAATCCTCTTTTTTGGAGGTCAGAGGTCAACTATCAATCAAAGCGCCGCAGGTTTTTTTTAGCGTTGAGGACAAATGCATCCGTTCCTCTGAACCGGCACTCTTTTAGCGTCGAGCTCTCGGTGTGCTTACGATGGGAATTTGCTCCAGGACCGTCCTCTCCAGGTCTCCCTGCTCCCAGAACTCTGCAGCCACAGACAGCGCCACCTAGAGGAGGGGGAATCAGAAAGAAGTCACACTACAAACAAGCAAGAAATCTGCATGCATGTCGTTTAAAATCAGCCCGAAAAGCGTCCGCGACGAATCTTATTCAGAATAAAAGAGTCAGGCTTTGTGTCTGAGCAACGCTGAGATCAGATGAATGATGTGTGAATTCTGTATTCACGATAGAAAACCTAATTTCAGAAAGAGTTAATCATGGAGACAGTTTTGGGGGAACAGCTGTCATGAGGCAGCAGATATCCTGAGTGAGCGGGAAGCAGAACGGAGAGAATATCAGCCGTAAAGATGTCAGCAGAACATCTCATCTTTTGTCTCCGCGTTCACATCTGACGGACGAGAACGACCCGAGAGAATCAGTCTGCACTTCCAGGAGCTTTTCATCCAGCGATCCAAATCTAACTTCTGCTTAATTCAACATCTCCTCCGCGGGGGAAAGGTCTCAAGTGACAGCTGACGCGTTAACGCTGAACTCAAGAAGGGAGTCACCTTTAAAAGAAAAATAATGAAAAAGGAAGCGTTAGTCGTCACACTCGTTTTTTAGAGCGCACTTCACGGGAGGGCGGCGGTCCTGACAATGTGTGTGTGTGTGTGTGTGTGTGTGTGTGTGTGTGTGTGTGTGTGTGTGTGTGGGGAAGAGGAGGCGATGACTCACCAGGTGCACCGAAGGTGAAATCCAACCCCCGAAAAAGAAAGAAAGAAAGAAAGAAAGGAAGTGGAATGTCCTAACTGGCGTCGGAGCTGAAGTCGTATCACACTTTGGTTTTTGGTGACATGGAAACAAACAGGGTTCTGACCCTGAACAGGAAAAATAACTCCTAAAAACCAGTTTCAGAGTTGAAGCCCGGAGGAGTCCGAGCTGCTTCAACTGTACACATCCACATTGGAGCGGATACAAATATGAAATATACTGTAATTATCTATATAACCAGAGCACTGCTGTCCTCCAAGGGACTACAAATACAGTCATTTTGGGGCGTTTCATGAGCCGTGAGTCTGTTTGGTTCTCATCAAAAAGGGATTTGATACTTTTGGTTTCTTTTCTATTTTGTCTGCACAACAAATAAAACATTTTTTTCTCACTTTGACTGATTTACTGTGTGCAGACATCTCTTCTCCTGCAGTTCCTCTCACGACTGTGTGATACTTCATTTAGCAGATTCGAGATGTTCTCTTCGGCCCAGACGTCAAACATCTGGACTTCTGCAGAAGATTTTTACTGCAACGGAACCAGTATGGGGTTCTGTTGGGACTGGGACCAGTTCTCTCAAGACTGGTTTAGAACCGCACCAGAGTTTCATTAAAACAGAATCAGTGTCAGCATGTGAAAGCGCCCTTTTTTTTAAATTTATTTTTTTATACTTGATAATTTATTTAGGTGTTTTTACAATTTAACAAACAACAACCTTCAAAAGCAAGAAGGAATATAAGGAATTAACCATGCATCTGGCCAAGTGGGCCTTAAAGAAGGAAACAAATGAAAATTATTTAGCAGGTAAATAAGTAAAAATAAGTAAAAATAAGAAACAAAGCAGTCAAACAACCATGCAACACTTCAAAGGCATCGTCCGTCAATCGTGTCAACCATAAATTCATTCCAACATACAGGTATATTATACATTTTTATATTCAAAGAGTTATATTCACTGGGTTTCATTACCTTAGTTTTAAACATATGTATGGGGTTGCATCTTGATGAAAGCGCCCTTTTAATTAAATTATTAACACACAAAGACTGGAGGAAAATCTGAAGAAAATAAACAGAAATAAAATTGTTTCCGTCAACGGACAACGTGGCATCAAACACTTCACCATTTCTCAACTAGCCGTGCTTTAAATTACCATCTATGGGTTTTATTTTATTTTTATGGGTTCTATGTTGACGAGATCGCTCCGAGTCTCCATCTC
>JBAMJR010000100.1:3767500-3815000 GCA_038501785.1 Myoxocephalus aenaeus
CCGACTGGCTTTGCTCCGTCTCGCACAAAATATATAAAAATAGAACCTTCTTCATCTCGTCACTGGAGGTGGCATTTATTTCATTTTTAACAAAACCCCGCTGCCCCCTGATTTCAACATTAACACACCGTGTTTAAACGCTTCACTCAAGATGTTACTTTGCAGAATATTAAGTGCAAACGTCTGGCAAAATGTGCTATTGGAGTTTTTCACTTTTCATTTTTCTAAATTGAAAATGCTCCACCGTGCCAAGACATGAGATATGCCTCTTTTCATTATAACCCTTATTAGATATTTTAGAAAACTCAATAGGCCAAGTGAAGAAAAGAATAAATTATAGTATTTTCAAATGGCTTTAACAACAAACCAACATTACAACTGTGAGGGAAAAACTAACATCCTATGACTTTAAAAATGTTTAAATGTTCTTGTAGGATTGAAACATAAAATATAAATTGATGACCGAAGAGCAAAACTTCATGTCTGAAAATGTTGCTTTTTTTTGAGAAAATAAATAAATAAATGTTGTTTTCTTGCAGAATGCTATTTGTTAAAGATACCCAATACATAATACAAAAAAAAATAATACAAAAAAAAATATAATATATGAATAAATACAAATACAAAATAATAATACAAATAATAATAATAATAATAATAAAATAAAGTGCAGATAGGAGGTTTTCCCCACTTTTCCTGGATCATTTTGCAGACAGGAGGTGTTTCACTTTAAACCCAAAAAGTCTGGTTTCATATCGGCCTTAATTAAAAACGTTCAGTAAAGAACCAAATCCCTCGTTTCCAAAATGTTTCCACCAACCAGAACGTGCTGGATCTCGTCCTTGCGACACTTGATGTGGTACATGACCATGTCCTGGAAGATGTCCTTCCTGTTCTCCAGCTTGTTCAGCTTGTCGTAGGTGTCGGTGTTCAGCACCGACCAGCCCAGGAACTGAGTGAGAGACTGGACCCGGGAGAGAGAGAGAGAGTTAGCAGACCATTACAGGTGGCAGTTATGTCAAATCTTCTTTTCCTCCATGTCTTTTTTTAATAAGAGTGGGTGACACTCTAGTTCTTTCTGCTCAAGCTAACTGCCTTCAGTCCAGAGCCCAGCGAAAGCTTCCCGTCAGCGGGGGACGGAGTTCTGATCCCTCGTCTTCAGCAGAAGTAGAAACACCGCAATGTGAAAAAAGTCCCCGCATTCAAAACTTTCTCGGAAAAACTTTCAGTATCAAAAATCAAAAAACGTACTTCCTGACTCCTGGTTCCCGAACATGCAGCGTTTAAATGTACCAACATCAAGGGGAAGTGTAACTGCTTTGTATCCTGTTGGGTTGTGTCATACTTCATTGTATTTTATATGTTGATCTTATAGTTTGTATGTAAAATATGAATCTGCAAAGGTGAGAAATAAATGAAATGGAGCACAAAGTAACAGAACAAATGTGCTTCATATGCAAAGTACTTCGACATTGTACAATAGTACATGTATTTAGTTAGTTTCACATACTATTCCTTAAAACATCAGATTGCGAATCACCTCTGCAATACAGTGAATAATTAACGATGAATCACATTGAAATGGTTTGAAGGAACCGGGTGAGGATCAAGCCGTCATGTTGTGTGTTCTCACTGGATTCTCAGCAGAGAAGCAGAGAGAGAGAAACCTCAGTTAAAAAAAAAAGCCTCCAGGCCCAGAGATAAATAATGCAGACGCTCTGAATGAAGTGTATTTATAAACCAATGACTCAGTGCTGCCACACACACACACACGCACACACACACACACACACACACACACGCCTGTACCTCCATCAGAGTCTCGTCCATTTCATCAAAGGGTTTCCCATCCTTCCTGTTATAGAACGTGGCCACGCCCACTATCTCCTCTTTCTTGTTGACGATCGGCATCGACAGGACGTTCTTAATGGTCCAGCCGGAGTCATCCAGTGGCTCTTTCTGTGCACACACACACACACACACACACACACACACACACACACACACACACACACACACACACACGGACAGTTCAACATGCATTGACTATAAATAAGAATACACTTTCTTTGATATGTTGAGCCAGCAATATGGGGCCTTTGTGTCACTATTCGTTCTTCTTTTTTTTACTGACGATTGTAATAAAGAAAGCAGGAGCCTCACAGGAATGTAATATGACCTTCTACATCCAGAGGAAATATGAGAGGGAATCAATAATTCACCTGCTCACTGCCCCTAAAATATGAACACAGAGCAGCAGCGGTTGTTGAAGCCTCATTTATAAAACGGGCTCATACTTCTGCACTTCAGCTTCTTCACAAAGTGGACTTTTTTTTTTTTTTTACTTGGATTATCTGTCAAGAGTCACAAAGAACTTAATGAAAAAAGAGAAAGTTATTCCATCCTTCACCTCAGTCCCATTTTTATCTCATTTTGATGAAAGTAGCGACAGACAACACTTCTAAAAACGATAATACAAAACATTTATTTACATGCATCTACCATTTTATTCATATATTCCTCTGCCTTTGTGAACCGAAGACCTTTGGTAAACCAATTTCCATCACCAAAATGTTTTGTCCACATGAGTAAAGTTATGTTTTCACAAGAAATATGAAGAATTTTGAAAAATCGAACTTCCATTTTTCAGCTTTAGGGCCATATTATCACTTTATACTTGTGCCTAGGATAATGGTGCCTCATTATATAGAGAGCTGAGATTGTTCTGCAATTTTAGATGTAACACATGGGTATATATCTCATATGCAAGTGCCTTTAAAAGGTGAATTTAAGAAATTATGTAAAATCGAGAAAATGACCTAAGACCCTGAAGGGTTAAAAGGAAAGCTGACCTTTCTGTTTTAACCGATGGAGGCGGCGGTAGACCAATAAGTTAAAAATGACTTGTCAAAGGAGTCCTGTGGCTTCAGTTCATCAGAACGGACTGAATGAGTGAAAATAGTCTAAATATAGCGTGCACTTTTATCAACCTTTCTTTTACATTGCATGCACCACATTGTGTGACTCCAAACCTTTTTTAAACATGCACTGCTTGTACTTTATTTTAAAGCAGCTGGAACAAATGTTCTCTCATTTTAAAAAACAATCACGTAGAAAGATAACTTGAGAGTTATTCACAGCAGTTTTGGTGATGAGAAAAAGTTTCCGCCATCTTAAACCTCCCCTTAAAAGTCAACTTAATTTATCTCGTCCCATTTCATGAAGCTGCACTTTCAGGTGCTTTACAAGGTGCTAAAAGAACACGGGACAGAACTCTGCACAAAAACATTTTCAACCCCTCAAAAAAAAAAAAAAAAACTTAAACATTGAGGGAGAAATCTTGCTTTTCTCTTTGTGGTTGAGTGACAGGTTTGATATATACGATAAGATAAGATAAGACATCCGATGTTTCACGTTTTCCTGTTCGGTTTTAAATGGTTACGTATTTTTTTGACGGACTGTATTATAATAAACATGTGCTGTAGTTCACTGTATATATTTTTATTATGGATTTGGGATTTGCAGATTTCAACAGGAGCAGAAAGACCAGAATGCAACGCTGCAACTAACCATCCTACTGTGTGTTTTAAATAAGACTGAAGCCCTTTCTTAGCTTAACCTTTTAAAACCTTTGAGCGATTGTTATATAAAACTGTACATCACAGCTTGTTTTACAGTTCATAAGTAATATTCAAGTGAAATATATGGTTTGGTACATGAGACAATTCAAATGTCACAGATGTGCCCCAATGCAAATGTTGGAGACCTCGCCTGAATCTTCTCCCTCTCTAACTTTGTTCTGCTTCACTTTATCAAAGTCAAGTGTTATGATTTGGGTTAGAGAATGTTCACATATTGAGCTATGATTTGGGTTAGTGAATGTTCACATATTGAGCTGTGATTTGGGTTAGAGAATGTTCACATATTGTGTTATGATTTGGGTTAGAGAATGTTCACATATTGAGCTATGATTTGGGTTAGAGAATGTTCACATATTGAGCTATGATTTGGGTTAGAGAATGTTCACATATTGTGCTATGATTTGGGTTAGAGAATGTTCACATATTGTGTATGATTTGGGTTAGAGAATGTTCACATATTGTGCTATGATTTGGGTTAGAGAATGTTCACATATTGAATGTTCACATATTGAGCTATGATTTGGGTTAGAGAATGTTCACATATTGTGTATGATTTGGGTTAGAGAATGTTCACATATTGTGCTATGATTTGGGTTAGAGAATGTTCACATATTGTGCTATGATTTGGGTTAGAGAATGTTCACATATTGTGTTATGATTTGGGTTAGAGAATGTTCACATATTGTGCTATGATTTGGGTTAGAGAATGTTCACATATTGAGCTATGATTTGGGTTAGTGAATGTTCACATATTGTGCTATGATTTGGGTTAGAGAATGTTCACATATTGTGTATGATTTGGGTTAGAGAATGTTCACATATTGTGCTATGATTTGGGTTAGAGAATGTTCACATATTGAATGTTCACATATTGAGCTATGATTTGGGTTAGAGAATGTTCACATATTGTGCTATGATTTGGGTTAGAGTTGGACCTTATAGCTGCATCATTTCAAAGAAATAATCATCCTGAACGTGATTTTTTTATAGGCGGACTTGAAACATCATCATTTGTCATCTTCATTTACTCTTAACCAGTAACATATAGACTGATATTTACACATCTGAACTAAATCTATTTTATTACAACCAAATTATTCAAATAGCCCTAGTGGTTGCAGAGATACACCCTTTTTAGTTTGGGTATGACATTTTCGAGGAAATGGTCTAAAAATAGGATGTTTTTACTTCCCAATGAAGCTCTGACTGAGGAGGTGGATTTCCATGTTAACATTAATTTATATCAGCAGAAGCAATGACAGACAGCGGCTATAATAAGGATAAATACTACGGTTCCTTTATAGCCCTCAGAAAACTAATTTACGCTCCGGAGAGACGTATTTGGTCATGACTATAATGCAGAAGCGTTCCCCGGTGGTCCCTGAGAGCCCATTATGAGGCTAAATTACTTTTTTAATATAGTATTCCAACATATACCCTCTACCCTATTTTCATTCACATCGCTCAAGAGTAAAGGCTCATATAAATATACATAATGCAATTACTGTAATCTGACTGTGATATGCTAATGTCATCTATTACTTTACATAACAATCTGATTACAGATAATGAGGGAAATTGCTCTCGCAGCATCAACTCGTGTTAATGTACATAAAGGAGTGAAGGAGCATTCTTTCCAAGATAAATAAATGTAAAAGAACAATTGGTATGAATCAAATTAATGTCACACTGGTGCTGGATGATCACATTTGTGCAGCGCTTTGGAGGAAATAGTGTCTGCCAAGTGAATTAATTTACATGTAGAACAGTTGACAATTAGATATTTTCATTTACGTGCATGTTAATTAAATCTGGAAGCAAAGTAGCGAGAGTTTAATCCTTTATTTAGGATCATTTGTTGCCTTCATTTACGACGGCGTATAACAGCCATTGTAGGTCCAAAACAATTTTAAAAGAAAAAGGAAGAATCTCAGAGATTAAAGATGTCAATTTAAAAGAAAAATTTGGATAATCTCTCAGATTAATAGGGTAAATTTATATTAGTTTTCTACTAATATCGGCCAAATTCACAGCAATGTCTCTTAAGGATGCTCGTGAATTCACTTGACGTTTTCCATCGCTTTAGTAGTCATCTGATGTTTCTTTGTATAAATTATGGATGCACTGCATAATATAGTGCTGGACTGCCCTAGGTATCTGACTGCACTCTTTGTATTTTAATTGTATTATTCTTATTATTTTTTAACCGTCGCGTTTTGAACGTTTGTGTATGTTTTACATTTTGTCTTTTCTGTGGACCCCAGGAAGATTAGCGGCCGCTAACGTGTTCAGCTAATGGGGATCCGGTTAATAAACTAAAACTACCACTGCTGGCATAACACACACACACACACACACACACACACACACACACACACACACACACACACACACACACACATGGTGCGACGAGCTGGATGCAACGTTGCAAAAAAGTAACGTTTTCAGATTGAAGTTTTGCTTCAACGTTGCGAGTAGAAAGAAACATTTCAGCTTCTGATCACTAATCAATGACACAGAGAGCCGCATGATGAAACGCTTACCAAGTCACTTATTAATATCGTGCAGCTGATCTCGTCTTAAACGTTCGCTCCTGTTCTCTTAACCGCTTCCTAGAAAGAAAACAATAAAGAAAAAGTTGCCTCTTTCTTACCTGGAACTTGAAAAAGTCATCCTGACCGGCATTCATTATGTTACAAATCTGTGGAAAAGAAAATTGGCATAAGAAGAGATGACGACATTAAACACATTAATACATTAAACTCCATCCAGAACCATCTGTGTCACTCTGACACGTATTCTAGGTGAAGCTGAAGTTCACCTTTTACATGATGGAGAAGATCATCTATAATAATAAAAGATGAGGGAGGAGAAGATGACGTCGAGTTGATAAATGACGAGCGGAGGAGACAAGGGAAGGACGAGAGGACAGAAGGAAGGATAGATGGACGAGCAAGTTTTTGGGAATTAAAAACAAAACAAGGCACACTGTGATTAATTACAACGGCTGCAGAAATTACATTTATACGTCACAGCAGCGCGGCTGAACGCTTTTCATTTCAACGGCGTGCACACTGACAGCTCTGCTCCTCCGACCACCGCCGGCTTCCAGGGGAGATATTTAGAAATTAAGAATTTTTCTTTTATTAAAGGACACTGGTTTGCACGGACGAGAGGAAAAGTCGTTCTCTGGAAGTCAGAGTGAGAAACGTGGACGACGCTTCGGTAGAATATCGGCCACACTTTCCAAACCACGTTCAATCACTTGAATAAAGCTGGATTTTGGAGACTTTTTCTTCCTGTAAGTCCTCCGTGTGGTGAAGAGGTGAAGACGAGTTATCACAGAGCTTTGAATAGAACTGAAGGGATCTATTAAATATAATCATGATGCTTAATTTAACCATATAATGACCATTAACATACCCAATCTCACTAGATATGCCACAGTAAGTAAAGCTTTAGTCAACGTGAACGTCTGTATAAAATGCTTTGATCCTAATAAGTCCCTCCAGAAGTTATTTAAATCGTATTTATAATTATTAAATTATTACATATAACTATTATTAATTACATTTGGAGCACTCATAAAACACTGAAGGATTTGTTTTTGAATTTTTTGCGATCAATGGGATGTCCAAATGTGTTTGAAACTGCTTTTCTTTAATAAAGATCACACTGATAATCAGATCATGTAAGACAGTGAGAGGAAACATTATTTTAAAAGGAATGTCCGGGTGTCTGAGTCTGTAGCCGCCAACAAACGTGCTTTTTTTGCCCTTTTTCAAAGCTTTATCGTAAACTTTGTGATTCCTGGCATGTGGAGGGACCGGCTGTCTCGTTTAAGATATCAGGGATGGTTTAGTTTTGCTAAACGTGAAGATGGTTCCCTAAAGGAACCCGGTCAGAGCAGTGCAGCCCGAGAGGAGACGGACTTTGTCTGCCTTTTGTTTATTGTTATTATTATTTATACATCGCTGTAAATTCCTGCTTTTGCTAAAGGATTTATTAATGTCCGGTCCCAAACAGCCCTTGAGTTGGGATTCCTGGTCCTCTAGTTTGATCCAATCTGCTGTAAATGTTCCCTCAAACGTCCCGTCTAATGTCTGCAGGTTCTTGAGCTCATCATTACTTCTGCTGATCAGAGCCGTCACCGCTCACTCATCACTCAGGAGCTGTTTAAGTCCTCCATGGTTGGGCTTCAGGGCGGCGTATAGCAGCTCAAACCCCTCAGTCATCGAGCAGCCATGTGAGCTGAAACCACGTCCTTCAATAACTCAACGCAACGCGCAGGAACCTTGGAGAACGTCTCTGACGGATAGAACAGTTCTCACATGCAGACACCTGGAGAAGAACGATGAAACGTTCTGCATGACTCTCCCTCAGGGGCGCCGGTTTGACACCCAACACGTTAACACAGGTTAACTGTTTGCACTCTTTAAAAAGGTGAATTCACGGTTTGTCATCTGGTGTGAATCATCTCAAATGATTGTGCGAGATGCGTTCAGGATCTCTTGAAATAAACGGAGAGAGGAGCTCTGAAGGACACTGACCAGTCCGGTCTCTGCCACGTAGGTCGGTAACCCGCTGACCAGGACCCAGTGGTCCGGCGTGGGGTTCCTGAGAGGAGGAACACAACACAACGGTGTCAGGGACTTCCCTGTTGTGTGTGGACATCACAATGAAATAAAATCATTCAAATCAAATAATGCGTCCACAACTTTCATTTAGATTAACAGGCAGTAAACAGAGAGCGGTTATTACTGTTGAGAAGGGAAGCAATGTTGGATAACAGAAAACAAACAAGTTATGATAAATAAAGTTCAGTAAAATGTAGGTCAAGTTTGGTTTTGGGAGGGAGGAAAAAATACAAGTGCATTAATATCCTGCATTGTTCGTCTCTTTGAGGTCGAACAAACGGGTTGAATGCATGTCTTCTTCTTCTTCTTCTTCTTCTTCTTCTTCTTCTTCTCCTTCTTCTTCTTCTTCTTCATCCTGCAGCCTCCTGTGCGTCGGCGTCGGTGGAACGGCGTAAATGCGATTGGCAGGAACGTGTGGCGTTCACTCACCACGTGCGTGTGCATGTGCATGTGCGTGTGCGTGTGCGTGTGCGTGCACAAGCGCAAAACAAAACACTGCATCTCTAAACTGGAGCTCTGTTGGGACTTACGGGATGACTTTGATGTCCTCTTTGCCGTGGAGGATGTAGTCAATCAGTTTGTAGAAGATGATTTCCTTGAGGAGACAAACACAAGCATTTGAGACGGTGTGTAAAGAAGATTAAAGTGAAAATCAGCTGCATTCTCTCTCCTGACCACCAGGGGGCAACTCATCTGGTTGTATAGAAGTATATGCTTCATGTGTTAAAGCTGCATTCTCTCTCCTGACCACCAGGGGGTGACTACTCTGGTTGTATAGAAGTCTATGCTTCATGTGTTAAAGCTGCATTCTCTCTACTGACCACCAAGAGGCGACTCCTCTGGTTGTATAGAAGTCTATACTTCATGTGATAAAGCTGCATTCTCTCTCCTGACCACCAGGAGGTGACTCCTCTGGTTGTATAGAAGTCTATGCTTCATGTGTTAAAGCTGCATTCTCTCTACTGACCACCAAGAGGCGACTCCTCTGGTTGTATAGAAGTCTATGCTTCATGTGTTAAAGCTGCATTCTCTCTCCTGACCACCAGGGGGTGACTACTCTGGTTGTATAGAAGTCTATGCTTCATGTGTTAAAGCTGCATTCTCTCTACTGACCACCAAGAGGCGACTCCTCTGGTTGTATAGAAGTCTATACTTCATGTGATAAAGCTGCATTCTCTCTCCTGACCACCAGGAGGTGACTCCTCTGGTTGTATAGAAGTCTATGCTTCATGTGTTAAAGCTGCATTCTCTCTACTGACCACCAAGAGGCGACTCCTCTGGTTGTATAGAAGTCTATACTTCATGTGTTAAAGCTGCATTCTCTCTCCTGACCAACATGAGGTGACTCCTCTGGTTGTATAGAAGTATATGCTTCATGTGTTAAAGCTGCATTCTCTCTCCTGACCACCAAGAGGCGACTCCTCTGGTTGTATAGAAGTCTATGCTTCATGTGTTAAATCTGCATTCTCTCTCCTGACCACCAGGGGGTGACTCCTCTGGTTGTATAGAAGTCTATATAAATGACTCTACTTCTCTCTTGATGTATTCCCTCAGTAAACATTGTAAACATGAGTTTATGTCTCAATCTCTAGTACTAGCAGTGGTTCTTTGTTCCTCACCCGGCCATCAGGAGTTTTGGGTCCATCATATGGTGGAACTTCTCCCATAAGCACCGGCCACAGGTCAAAGAACTCCTATACACACACACACACACACACACACACACACAAAGAGAGGACCAGAAGATTTAGAGAGGGCCACACAGCTGACGCCGCTGCTTCTGTTGTTTCATTATTTAGATGCACTTTCCGTTAATTGGAGGCTCGTCCAACGCCACCATTCTGCCTGAAAATGCTAATTCCAGCAGTGGGTAATATATTTAGTTGTCCCGTCTCCACAAAGTGCACAGTTTCCAAAAGCAAAGGGCTCAGCGCTGAGCTACTAGTTGTGGTTTACTTTAGCGAGCGTGGAATCCAGACACCATCTGCGGCGGCAGACAACATGTGTTTGTTCTCCGGCAGCAGGTGTTGGGAATCAACCGGCAGCTGCTGCTGATTAGCTGACAGCCACAACCAATAAGTAGTATTTATGACAACGCGCTAGCACGCGGGACGCTGATCAGGAGATGGGCTTCAAGCGTGAGCTCTGTCTTCCGCACGAGGGATCGAAGCGAAAAGAAAGAAGACCGGTGCAGAAACCCCAGAGGAGCGGCTCAGAATATCTTTCTCCAAAGAGGAAGCAGAGCTGAGAACACAGCAGGACTGTGTTAATACGCGGTTTAAACATTCCTAAACATGCATGCTCCCTGTGTACAGTTCTGTTGTTTTCCAGGATGTTTATGCTTATTTTTAACTCATCCATGTGAAGTCTTTTGGGTTTTTTGCGCTTAAGAAGCAGTCTAGCTTCTTAAGAGCAAAATCCAGCCTGTACGTGGATTATTGCTCCCAAATCTAAAGTATTTTGACTTCTTAAGCTCCAGTTATTTGACCTTGTGCACGCAGCTGTTGAGGGCGTGCGTGAGTAAATGTGTCGCATTGTGGGTCCACACACGTTGCACTGTGACCTTGTGGAGTGTATGCAGAGGTCGTTACCGGTTTACCAGTTGCCCTTTTCTCTTTCTTTTTCTTTTTTTTTTTGCTAACCGTTGAAAACTGTGGAGCCCATATGGGCTCTATGGCAGATATTGCTATAAAAACTGTATAATTAACTTCTTCATTTACTCATAACCAGTAACATAGACTGATATGTACACATCTGAACACACAACTCACATTACCGTAAATGTCGGGTTACGCGCTGCTACTACCTTTGGTCGATGTCCCCGTTAGCTCCCCGCTGTAGCCAGCTGGGGCTCCTGCTAGCGCTCCGTCTCTTCCCCGCTAACTCCCGCTAGCTCTCCGCTAACTTCCGCTAGCTCCCCCAAAACCACCGAAGGTAGCGGGACCAGGCTCGACACCCGACTCGAGCAGAGGGGACGCGGGCAGTAGCAGCAGCAGCGGCCGGTGGCAGCAGCGGGTAGCTAGCAGCAGCGATAGCTAGCGCTGCTACTAGCGTGCTACAGCGGGGACACTGAACGGCCGTAGGAGCGGCTTTTAACTCGACGTTTACGGTATACTCTTTTATTATAACACCAACATTATTCAAATAGCCCTAGTGGTTGCAGAGACACACCCTTTTTAGTTTGGGTATGCAATTTTCGAGCAGGGAGGGTTTATTCGTTTGATCGTTGGATCAAATTTGATGATACAAATAAATAAATAGGCGACCTCTTCCCTAAAACTGGTAGCCCACCTTGGTCTTGGTCATGTCCAGCAGACCCACGGAGTAACGGTCACAGTTGAGGAACGCTCTGACCGTGTACAGGGCCTTGTGGAACTGCCTCTCGATGTCCGTCAGCTCTTCAAACACCTTGCTGGCCGACCACAGCAGCACCTGGACACACACACACACACACACACACACACACGTTCAATGCCTCTCTCTGCACCACATATGTACGTCTGTCTATGCACCTTCAAGGTGTTCTTAAAAACATCCGATCTGAGATGAGTAATCGGGGTCCGTGCTGTGCGGCCTCACCTGTCCCTTCCTGGTCTCACAGTTGTGCAGGTAGCTCAGGTGGAACACTCTCAGGATCAGATTTGCAAAGTTGAGGTACTTGTTGAGGGTCTGAGAGAAAGCAGAGCACACGTTAGTGCTTCACACTGAAATAACCAACGCACAACGGGTTCGTTTCCCCTCCTTCCTCTCGTGTGTGTGTGTGTGTTTATGTGTGTGTGCTGAACACACTCTGGTTGTTTTTCTTCTTAATAACCGTTCTTGTATTTTAAAGGCCGAAGCCATAACCATTACAATATTGAGTTTTATATCATAAGTTCGCCACTTCAACCTTTGTGAGTTTCAAATGGCAGACGCGTCAAAAGTTGCCAATAGTTCTATTTCTGTTTGACGGGTGATATTAAACCCAAAAGGGAACATCGTCTCGTCTTTCTCGACAAAAGAAAATGTCTCGTGTCTCGTAGACAGAGACCGTGTGATTGAATGAATGAATGAATAATATACTTTATTAATCCCCAAGGGGAAATGTGTTGTCGGAGAAACAATTTACAGACTAAAAACAACAGGGATGAGAGATATATACAAAAATAAAAATAGCTGGGATGAAAGATATGTACAGCGCAGAGAGTATTATTTAGGAAATTAAATTAAACTTAAACAATAGAGAAGTGCAAAAATGCAAAGTATGTATGTGTAAGTATATGTATTGTTTCTCTGTGACTCTTTAATCACAGCCTTTTGCAACCTCTGCATTGCTGTTTTAGTTGGATATAAAACATGGACTTTCTTTTTTTTTGGAGAATTAAAATGATTGAAAAGTTACTCCACGGAGTCCTCAGTACATGTTTCCTCCTCCCGGGGAAATAAAATCCTTCTTTTACCGTGGAAAACCAACGTTACATCCATGTTTCAAATTCTAAAATAGTTTCCAGAAGTAGCACATTGGCAACGTCAACCGGATTAAAACAGCAACAATAATACAACTTGTCAACGCAGGTGGAAAAGTTGTCCGTTGCCAAATTTAAAATGAATCCATTAATATGGCACATGCACATGTATGACTAAACCCGTGTACACTGGAACGTGATGAAGTAAAATGATGATAGTTCAGTGCTCAGAATCAGCAGGATTGTGTGCATCACTTTGTGTTTTTTTCACTCAAATCTGGATTCAAACGCAGATTATAAAATTGGTATAATTCAGTGGCTCTCAAACTGTGGGGCGCGACCCTCTAGTGGGGCACGGAGGTATTACAGGTGGGGCGCAGGGGGGAGATTTTTTTTCTTCTTTTTTTAAATATTTTTTTAAAAACATTTTCTTTATAATCCTTTGTTAATCCCAGAGTGGGGGAAATGATTCTCTGCATTCGACCCATCCTCACACATATCTGCACTCATTTTGTTTTGTTTGGCACAAGTTGAATGTTATTGTTATTATCTTTATATTTAGTGCAAAACAGGCTAATTGCAGCCACAATAGGCACTTTTTTTGCCAAATATTAGTATTTTTTTGCACAAAAAATTGCTATTTCAATAAAAATTCAACATGTACCATTTTGTTAGAATATTGTTGCCCCTGGTCTGAATTTGGTCTGAATTTTGAAAAATTCAGTATTCCCCAAGTGCATGCACATTTTTATTCCTCCAAAGTGGGGCGTGACAGAAAATGTTTGAGAACCACTGGTATAATTCAACATATTGTGAAGATGCTGAGTTACCTTTTTTGTCATCAACGTTTTTGTATTATTATATTAAGTCATGAGACATGTTGTGAGTTCACTTGACTGGTGAGCAGATCAGTTGCAAAAACCAGAAGCTGCCTCTTATGCAGCATTACTAACGGACCCCGTGAACAGCTATTGGGACGTTTGTGTTTGAGTCCCATCGGTTGTGGTCGTGGCCCGCCGGCGGTAGCCGTTACCTCCTCGTCCTTGGCGGTGAAGCACGGCCCGTCCAGCTTGTTGATGGCCATCATGACGGCCACCATGTCTTTGCCGTTCATGACGGGGATGGCCAGGACGCTCTTGGTCTTGTACTCCGTCAGATCGTCCACGAAGTCGCTGTAATGAGCGCTCTGAGAGAGAGAGAGAGAGAGAGAGGATTTGATTGCATCTAATTGCCTGCTCTTTGCCCCCCCGCATCCTTCCAGACTTCCAGCGTTTGATGGACACACCACTTCCATCCATGAGCGCTGCAAGCAAAAGGCTCTCCATTATCCACCAACTCAAGGCCCTCTCACTGCACTCCAGCTAACGCTGCTCCTGCACAGCAGAGGTCATCAATTGTGTTCCTCCGGCTGAAACGCAGGAAGAGCGGCTCATTAACTGCCGAGAAGGAATAAAAAGAAATTGTTTAAAAACCTGCAGAGGGAGGGACCCTCGAGGGAGTTGGAGAAATAAAGTTGTCCCTGCTCTGCTGGACGAAGTGTAGAATGTTGAAACGTTTATCGGCTGACGATATTAATAAATCTGCAATGGGCTAATATCAACCTCACACTCACCCACAGGAGACGAGACCTCACACTTTGCTTCCTTCAGCCTCTCAGACTGTATTACTGCTGCTGCCACATGCAAAGCAAACTACTCTGAACACAAACCCTCTCCTTCTACTGCAGCTGCAGAATCATGAGCTGGATCGAACCTTTTAAAACCCCCCCCCCCCCCCCCCCCAAGATTGTTGTATAAAACTGTAAATCATAGCTTACTTTATGAAAAAAAAGCCCAAAACTGCTGTATTTGGATGTATTGAACACCATAAGTAATATACAAGTGAACTATATGGTTTTGTACATGAGAAAATTCAAATGTCACAGATTTTGGAGACCTCTCCTGAATGTTCTCTGTTCTAAACCCTCTCTAACTTTGTTCTGCTTCACTTTATCAAAGTCAACCTTTGCAGAGTGAATGTTCACATATTGTGCTATGATTTGGGTTAGAGAATGTTCACATATTGTGCTATGATTTGGGTTAGAGAATGTTCACATATTGTGCTATGATTTGGGTTAGTGAATGTTCACATATTGTGCTATGATTTGGGTTAGAGAATGTTCACATATTGTGCTATGATTTGGGTTAGAGAATGTTCACATATTGAGCTATGATTTGGGTTAGTGAATGTTCACATATTGTGCTATGATTTGGGTTAGAGAATGTTCACATATTGTGTTATGATTTGGGTTAGAGAATGTTCACATATTGTGCTATGATTTGGGTTAGAGAATGTTCACATATTGTGCTTTGATTTGGGTTAGAGAATGTTCACATATTGAGCTATGATTTGGGTTAGTGAATGTTCACATATTGTGCTATGATTTGGGTTAGAGAATGTTCACATATTGTGCTATGATTTGGGTTAGAGAATGTTCACATATTGAGCTATGATTTGGGTTAGAGTTGGACCTTACAGCTGCATCATCTCAAAGAAATAATCATCCTGAAAGTGATTTTTTTTATAGGCGGACCTGAAACCTTTTCATTTCTTTCTGTGTGTCATCTTCATTTACTCTTAACCAGTAACATATAGACTGATATTTACACTTCTGAACAAAATCTCACATGTGTACCTTTTATTATAACACCAAGATTATTCAAATATCCCTAGTGGTTGCAGAGATACACCCTTCTTAGTTTGGGTATGACATTTTCGAGGAAAGGGCCTAAAAATAGGATGGTTTTAAAAGTTAAACAAAAGAGACCGTGCTCTGATGTTATGCTCTTTGTGTGTGAAAAGATGTAGGAGAGTAAAAAGTGCACCAAAGCACAGACGTGTCCAGGGCCATCCTTGGTTTTTATTTCCAGCCTGAGCATCTTTCTGAGCATCAGGGATTAGACTTGAGCCGTCCCCCTCCTGCATCATCATAAATAAACCACCCTGTTCCCATGTTTATTATGGTCTGCCCGTCTCCCTCCACGTTTAGGGGTCGACCTGAAGCTGAAGGGTGGGGGGTAAACTGATCCTGGATCTGCATCTCACTGATTCAACTGCAGCCTCACAGAGCTTACACACAGCCCTGTTCCAGCAGTTTGACAGCTTGTTATTGGGCGACCTTTGACCCCTTTAAGCCCAGAGAAGTCTTCATCCTGCTTGTTATCCTCAGCTGAAGCTTTGCCGTGACCTTTCCACAGCGGAGCTACACTTTTAGAAGTTTCATCTAAGCACTAGTTGTATTTTGATATTAAAATGTATGGAATCTTTATTGTTTAACCCTTTCGGCTTGGTTTAAAACAAAGAAAGTGTAACGGCCGTGGACGTCACACAGATGGAGTATATTCCAAAATAGAAACTCCACAGTTCCCGGTTAGGTCTGTTTTATTTGTTGAGGCATTTTTATATTTATAATTAGCAGCATTTCGGGCGATCTATGAGCAGAAATATTGAGCGTATGATCAGCTGTTAGAGTCTCTATGTCGTTGTTACCTTGGGATGAGCCGTTTATTTCTACATAGTGAAGCTCTTCACGGAGTCAGACGTGTTTCTACAACAGCCCAGAAGGGACAAATGAACGACTGGCTCTCGATGAGGCCCTCCAAGTTCTCCAAGAGGTTTCAGTCGGCTGCAATCTGCAACCTCGCCACTAGATGTCGCCAAATCCTAAATCTAGACATTAAATTAACATGACGCATAAACACACGTCTCCCTTCCGTGAAATAATTACATTTTTAAATGAATAATTAATGCAAGAAGAGACATGCATCCAAATGAATAGATACATAATGTAATAAATATGTTAATATTTTTATATAAATTCTTACATACATTTCTTTAAATAAACGTATTCTTCTTAAATTGAGCTTCTCCAGTTAGGAGAAGCACTTTTTAGGCCAACAATGTAGGCTGTGTACGAACTTGGGGTTTAAAGTGAACAATTAATTTATAAAGGAACATTTTACAATAAAAACAATGTAAATTTGCCATAAAACCTATTATTGTTTTTCATGTGCACCCCAAATAAATTCCCTCTTAAAGGTTCCCTAACCTAACTTCCCTTGGAAACGACCCTCCTCCGCTCCACCAAAGACAAACACAGCGAGGCAGAATAGATTAAAGGTGCGTTATAATGCCGAGTCTGCGAAAATGGCTCAGAGCCTTCGTGACCTCTGAGAGTAATCTGGGATCGCTCTAATTCAGGACAGATTAACCGGCTTCATCTGCAGCCTCCCCCTCACCCCCACCCCACCCTCACCCACCACCCACTCACCCCCGAGTCACCGCACCCCAACGGTCACTTATTAGTTTGTAAAATTGTGTGATTGTTAAATTCACTTTGACGGAGGAAGGAATAGAAAAAATGAGGCCGGCTGTTAATCACAACATAATCCCAGTGACATATAATCCCCCCACCCTCCAAATACAAGAATCCTGACTGGTGCAGCGGCCTCACTGGATCGGACTGGGATCCAGCATCATGAAGCAAAACCAGTGTGGAAACATCAGATGTTCCTTTCCAGGGAGACTCGGAGGCTTTGATATCGTTCCAGTGGCCACAGTTCCCCATCGTGCATCTGTGTGTGTGTGTGTGTGTGTGTGTGTGTGTGTGTGTGTGTGTGTGTGTGTGTGTGTGTGTGTGTGTGTGTGTGTGAGAGCTGTGTCTTGTGTGTGTGTGAGGCTGTGTCTTGTGTGTGTGTGTGTGTGTGTGTGTGTGTGTGTGTGTGTGTGTGTGTGTGTGTGTGTGGCTGCGTCTTGTGTGTGTGAGGCTGTGCCTTGTGTGTGTGTGTGTGTGTGTGTGTGTGTGTGTGTGTGTGTGTGTGTGTGTGTGTGTGTGTGTGTGAGGCTGCATCTTGTGTGTGTGTGTGTGTGTGTGTGTGTGAGGCTGCGTCTTGTGTGTGTGTGTGTGTGTGTGTGTGTGTGTGTGTGTGTGTGTGTGTGTGTGTGTGTGTGTGTGTGTGTGTGTGTGTGTGTGTGTGTGTGTGAGGCTGCATCTTGTGTGTGTGTGTGTGTGTGTGTGTGTGTGTGTGTGTGTGTGTGTGTGTGTGTGTGTGTGTGTGTGTGTGTGTGTGAGAGCTGTGTCTTGTGTGTGTGTGAGGCTGTGTCTTGTGTGTGTGTGTGTGTGTGTGTGTGTGTGTGTGTGTGTGTGTGTGTGTGTGTGTGTGGCTGCGTCTTGTGTGTGTGAGGCTGTGCCTTGTGTGTGTGTGTGTGTGTGTGTGTGTGTGTGTGTGTGTGTGTGTGTGTGTGTGTGTGTGTGTGTGTGTGTGTGAGGCTGCATCTTGTGTGTGTGTGTGTGTGTGTGTGTGTGTGTGAGGCTGCGTCTTGTGTGTGTGTGTGTGTGTGTGTGTGTGTGTGTGTGTGTGTGTGTGTGTGTGTGTGTGTGTGTGTGTGTGTGTGTGTGTGAGGCTGCATCTTGTGTGTGTGTGTGTGTGTGTGTGTGTGTGTGAGGCTGCGTCTTGTGTGTGTGTGTGTGTGTGTGTGTGTGTGTGTGTGTGTGTGTGTGTGTGTGTGTGTGTGTGTGTGTGTGTGTGTGAGGCTGCATCTTGTGTGTGTGTGTGTGTGTGTGTGTGTGTGTGTGTGTGTGTGTGTGTGTGTGTGTGTGTGTGTGTGTGTGTGTGTGTGTGTGTGTGTGTGAGGCTGTGTCGTGATCCATCAGTTACTCAGAGGCTGCTGCTGCCTTATTAAGTGTAAATGTCACACTAGCAGTCGGTGCAGGACTTCCTGCAGCAGGAGGTCAGGGACCTGCAGGTAGACATGAGGTGTACGAGGGAATGAGCTCACCAGCCATTTTTAAATGTCAAAGGTACCGGCTAAACTGAGATTGAGCCGCTTGTGGTTGGAGGGAATGACACTGTGGTGTCATGTCGCCATCTGGTGGTCAAACGGAGACGCAGCAGCAGTGGAGCTACAGGGATTGTAATGTTTACTGAGCAGAATTTATATTTGAATGTTTTTACACAGAAGACTATAACTTTACTTTAGTGAATATTTCATAGAGATGAATCGTATTTTGTGAAAGTCAGCAGGTTAAACAGTGTAAAATGGTTTTGTTCTCAGTGTGGGCCTCCCAGATAATACAATGTGTACACACATTTAATGAACTCGGGACTGAGGGAGAAGTCTGACTTCCAGTAAATACAGAGACGTGTTTGTTTCTGGGTCTTTTTTTGGGGGGTAATAAAATACCCGGGACGTTGTAATTACTGTACCGTAAACGTCGGGTTACAAGCCGCTCCTACGGCCGGTCAGTGTCCCCGCTGTAGCAAGCTAGTAGCAGGGCTAGCTGCTAGCTAGCGCTGCTGCTGCTACCGCCCGTTCCAGTCGGGTGTCGAGCCTGGTCCCGCTACCTTCGGTGGTTTTCGGGAAGCTAGCAGAAGTTAGCGGAGAGCTAGCGGAAGTTAGCGGCGAAGTAACGGAGCGCTAGCAGGAGCCCCAGCTGGCTACAGCGGGGAGCTAACGGGGACACTGACCGAAGGTAGTAGCGGCTCGTAACCCAACTTTTACGGTATATGTCATGTTCTTAGCATTCGGCTACGGAGGTTCTTCGTTGTAGTAGACAGACATACGGTGTAAAGTTAGAGTTATATGAAAGAGTAGGAATACATTTGTACTGTTTAAATGACAATTAAATGTATGTTAGGGAAGGTTATATGAATACTTGAACTGGTAACATTGTTCTGTTGCCCGTGATGAAGCAATCCCCTTGTGTATTTACCTCGGACACATCGGCGATGTTGACCATCTTCTTGGTGGACGCCACGTGGCCCACGATGCCCATGTCCAGCGGGTACACGATCTCACTGTCGGGCGGCACCAGGCATTCATCGAACAAAGAGTCTTTGTTGACGTTGAACAACCTGGGGAGGAAAGAGAGATGCATGAACACATGGCATGGGCTTTTAACTCAAACAGGTGATGTCACCAGAGAGAATAAATGCTCATTACACTCATCGAGGTGCCTTTGAGCAAGGCAGCTAAGGGAACACTGGAGCTGGAGTCTGGTGGTAGAGGCTCCTATCGGGACTTTGAATGAAGCTTTGATTGTCTGTCATCGTGTTTTATGACGTCATCACTCAAAAAGAAAAAACAACAACAACTGAATGGGTTTTTCTTTCTTTTTTTCATCAACTTTCTCTAATGAATGTAACTCGGTGAGTTTTTTTATTTGAGTGCGGAAAGCTGAAGAGCAAACGCTTTTTGACCGCAGCGGATTTATTTTTTTAAAAGCTTAAAACCCGCTTAAACCACAGCCATTTTTATCAAAAATTCCGAATGGTTTGCACACCTATTCTAAATACAGAATATCTCCTCAACGACGAGGGCTACTTGAATTATTTCAAAAGGTACAATATACAGAAAACACTTGTGAGACTAGTGGTTGGAAAAAAACTTCCAGGATGTATTTTCTATTTTTAATTATTCATATCATTGCTTTTTTTTTCTCACTATAAAATAGCACTATGTGTTAACAGTATCTCTGCAAAGTTTGGCTTTGATTAAGGGAAGTTAAATATTTTTAGTAATTCATTTAGTGCACATTTCGTGTACCGTAGGTTTAGGTCGCTGAAAGCAAAAATACCCTAACTTTCTTCCTGGACCTTGGATGCCTCTGGTTCCACAACAGAGGGGCTCTGCTCAAGTTTCATCCATATGTAAGTCATATTTCAGTTTTTTGGCTAGAATGTGGTTGATATCTTGCTGAGGCTTTGTCTGACAGTGGATTTTGTCATATTTATGGTTTATGTTAATATTTATGTAAGGTCTTGCAGTTGTTGTTGTTTTGCTATGTCACATCAGTGGCTTTGGTATCGATTCATGGGAGTACTAGGACTTTGAGAGTGAGAAAGACCTCCTGATGAAGAATTCTGCCCCCGTTTTTGGGGGAGCTCGGGTTTATCGAAAATATGGATTAAAGCAGAATATTACATTGAGATGAAAACATGTTGGAAATGATAACATCTATAATTTTTCAATAAATGTTGACTTGTTTTGCGTCGTCTGATCTTTATCTTCAACGGTGAATAAACACCAGGTTTAAAAAAGAAAAGAAATGGCTGCTCTTCATTAAAACATTGATTTAGAATTTGATTTGAATTCTTAAAAATGAATCCCCGGTCACCTGGTCGCCAGCTCGGCCACCCCGTTCCTCTGCCGGTACATGAAGAGGCTCATGCGGTCGGCCCTCATCATGAAGCTGAGGTGTCTCATGAGGTTGAAGACGGACTTCTCCATCTGCAGGTTGTCCTGGATTTCCCGCATCAGGTCGAAGAGGACCTCGCTCTCCTCCACCGCCGTCAGATCGTGGAACTTGCTGACGTCCATCACCACCTTCCGGTTGCTGTCCAGCAGGTCGGAGACGACCTTCGGCCGGAAGTACACGTCGTAGTACTGCTTGGCGAACTGCGGGTTGGCGTCCAGGAACTGCTCCGCTGCCGCTGCGTCCACCATGGCTGCTGCTGGCGGGGGCGCTACAGACTGAGGGAGGGAAGCGCAAAACACCGCCTTTCAGTCAACGTGTCCGATGGAGGAACTGTTACGAGACACGGAATTTAACCAAACACTGAACGAGTATAACAACACCTTCCTCTTCTGCAAATCCACCAAGTCCAATAATCACTTTCCTCTTAGCTCCAGTTTGATCTCTAACAAGTCCTCCGAAAGATATCAGACTTTTGAAACCTCTAAAGATTATTTGTCTCTTTTTCTCAACACTTTTCCTCAACACTTCTTAAGACTTCTCAACACTTTTCCTCAACACTTTACCTCAACACTTTCCCTCAACACTTTTCCTCAACACTTCTTAAGACTTCTCAACACTTTCCCTCAACACTTTTCCTCAACACTTCTTAAGACTTCTCAACACTTTTCCTCAACACTTTCCCTCAACACTTCTCAACACTTTTCCTCAACACTTCTTAAGACTTCTCAACACGTTTCCTCAACACTTCTTCTCAACACTTTTCCTCAACACTTTTCTTCCTCACTTTTCCTCAACACGTTTCCTCAACACTTTTCCTCAACACTTCTTCTTAACACTTTTCCTCAACACTTTTTAAGACTTCTCAATACTTTTCCTCAACACTTTTCCTCAACACTTCTTCTCCACACTTTTCCTCAACACGTTTCCTCAACACGTTTCCTCAACACTTCTTAAGACTTTTCCTCAACACTTCTTCTCAACACTTTTCCTCAACACTATTTCTCAACATTCTTCTTAACACTTTTCCGCAACACTTTTTCCTCAACACTTTTTCTCAACACTTTTTCTCAACACTTTTCCTCAACACTTCTTCTTAACACTTTTCCTCAACACTTTTTAAGACTTCTCCACACTTTTCCTCAACACTTTTCCTCAACACTTCTCCTCAACACTTCTTAAGACTTTTCCTCAACACTATTTCTCAACATTCTTCTTAACACTTTTCCGCAACACTTCTTAAGACTTTTCCTCAACACTTCTTCTCAACACTTTTCCTCAACACTTTTCCTCAACACTATTTCTCAACATTCTTCTTAACACTTTTCCGCAACACTTTTTCCTCAACACTTTTTCCTCAACACTTTTTCCTCAACACTTTTTCTCAACACTTTCCCTCAACACTTTCCTCAACACTTCTCCTCAGTTCTTCTCAGCACGTACACTCGGCTACGTAATCATGCAACGGCGATGTTATTGACGTGGTTCTGCCGTGTTACAACCGCAAGGAATTGTGGGACAGCATTATCTTCTTTACTTTACTAAATGATGGTCAAGTGTACCCTTTGCTAAAGGAGATAGCGAAGGAAGCATTGAACTGAGTTTGTCCTTTTCCCGATGAGGGTCCAGGACAGAGGAAGTCGTACGATGTGCAGCTTGAAGCCCTCTGGGGCAAAATGGAGATTTTGGGGCTTTACAAATATATCGGATTGAATGGAAGCAAGTTTCCTGAGCATTTAGAGAATTCAACAGCTTTCATCATGGCTGCCGCTTAGATGCTCCGGAGTCGCTTGACTCAGTTAGAAACCTTCCTCAGTAAAAACAAGACTATTGGACCGCAGCCTTCGTCGTTCATCACTTTGGGAAAGAACAGAACTCAGTGGACACGAGGTGCAACGGGAAGCAGACGAGGTGCACAAATCAGGCAATAGAAATCTATGAAGACTTATTCACACTTTGGGAACAATTAAAAGGTTGTATTCCACATGAGATGTAAAGAGGATGTACGTAGAGCTGGAGAATAGCAGATGTTCGAAAAGAAAAGCTCTGCTGTGTCAATCAACAACAAACTAGTATTCGGTTGATATTAGTTTAACGATAAAGTGTTATGTTGCTTTTAATCACGTTACCTCAATTAAAGGGTCGATTTTTGTGAATATAAAAAAAAAAATTGCATATGTTTTGTCCCATTTCTGCTAAAAGAGAGCCAACAGTCCTGGAGGACTGAGAACCTGTGATGTCAGAGTAGATTGAAATACGTTATTATCCTACATGTTTGAAAAACTACGTGTACAAAATACAATTGTTAAATTTCAACAACGCCCTTTTCCTCAGCATGAACTGTATCTTTCATATTTCTGTCGGCACTTTTCTTATCACACATGAGCATCTTGGGCCTCCAGAAATATTACTTTGTCTTTTCTTCAACTTTTTACATCTTCAACTCTTAACATCATTACAGTTGTGCAGTTTTAACATTCTATAATTACATAAATTAGGGGAAAAAAAACATTTTGTTTGTGATAAAAGCAAAGAGGGTGTCGTCCCCTTCAAATAATCTTAATATCAATGTCACGGCCTGTTAGTTCTGCAGATTGGTGAGTGTTCTCCCAACAGGACAAGTCAGAGTCAGTTTAATATTTCCCTTCGTGATCCAAGGTACTTCCAATAGACGTTCATTAATAAAGGTATAACAATAACGTCATAAAACACAGTACGTAAACAGTCCTACCTGTTGAAGTGCTTGTGTGGTCTCCAGCAGAGTGTAATCCCTCTGTCCTGCTCACCAAATCTGCAGGTGTGTGAGAAAAGAAAGGGGATTACAGGGACGGCTTTAAATGGTCACGTGTGGACATAAACCTGCATCCAATTACAACGGCGGGATTACGACACCTTGTCACATTTAATGACATGGAATTGAATGAATATATATTAAAAAATATGTGTAGTTTTAGTTCCACACTTTCAAGAAACACACACACACACACACACACACACACACACACGCATACGCTCACACATTCTGTTAAACCTAAATGAGCATATCCAAACACAGTCATACAGTTTGTAAACTGGAGAAGAAAGATTCACAAATCAATAATAAAAATAAAAAAAGCTACAGTTTGAATGCAAATGACTTATTTTTTTTGTAACGATGGGATCTCACTAGCCTCCTTTTCCTGAAATACCAGCCACGAGTGTAGATTTTTAAAACAAAATGTTATCATTTTCTGTTTCACTGTTAAAATAAAGTCTCTTTGCTTGAAACTCTTCTTGAATAAATGTTAGTTACAAACGATCTTGTTGTCAGGGGGCGGGAAAAAAAGTATGAAATCATCCATAAAAACCTCTGAAATCCTCCTGCAACACTGCCCTGTCCCTTTGCTTTTCCTGGAAAAGTTGAGTGTGAGTTATAATATTTATGGCTTTAGAAGTTTAAATGGGTGTTTTTCAATATAAATGAAAGTTGGCAGTTTGAAATTCAACATTGTCATTACTTAGGAGGACCTCCTTAAAACTATCACCAACTATCCCTTCTCCTCCTGTAACACAGGGCCCATTATGCAGTATTGTTGGTTATGTCATATATTACAGCTCATCATATTGCATCACGTGACCTTCACTGTGGCGATGAACAGCCTGACACCCTGAGAATAACACACAGGGAGTCATATTGTTGGCCAAACCAAAATAAAGTTGGTAATAAAGTTACACCTCTCTCAAGTGTACAGCTGTCTCTACTTGGAGGGTGTCAGTCTGTGAGGGCATGTTCAGAGAGTAGTAAAGCGAGAGGAGCGCTCACTCTGTCTGGAAAACCCGTCACCAACAGTCACGAGAGGAATTGGCTGATTAGCCTTGAAAAGACAGAGGTGGGAGGACAGCTGCCTCGTGACACCTCGCTGTGTTTCTAAATAGATTTCTCTGTTTCACAAGCGTTGTATTGGTTCATAGGAATGTAGGGTTTTAGGTTAAGTTAGTCATGGAAATAGAAAAGTTGCCTATATTGTTCAAAGCGTGTGTTTCTGGAGGGTTTTTACCAGAATATTACAGTATAAATATTCACTTATAACTGAATTAATAACCACACAAACTATTCCTCTGCCTTAACTTCTTCATTAATGTATCTGTACTCGTTTAGTTGTATCGAATCGCGTCTAATTTCGCTACAAAGTGGCGCATCCGCCAATCAACACAGACCAGCTCGGGTGCCGGCGGGTCACGTGACGTAGGACACGCCCCTTACGTTTCCGCCCCACGTCATCACGCACGGAGCCACGGGCTTAAACATGAATTTGAGGCGGAATGACAAGTCTGAAGCTGAAGGCTCCTTTGAATTAACTTCGTGAACCCGCGACTGCATCGAGCTCAGGTCAGTCTCTGTGCGCATTAAACAACAACGTCTGTGTTTATTCGTGTTGTTGTTGTTGTTGTTGTTGTTGTTGTTGCTGGAGGGCAGGCTGTCATGTGGATGTACTTGAGTGGCTGTAAAGTTGCAGCTGGTGTCCACGTTGTCAACTTGTTTACAATGGAGCCCATTCATAGCTGCACTGCTGCTTACGGGACTTAAAATGTGCTTTCAGCGTAATATCTGAAACAACTTCGGTTTAGTGTCCAAGTTTTATCTGACACAATGTTTCCGACATTTAAAGCGTCGCTTCACTGGAGCTTTATAACGCATTAATGTCACGGATAAGGTCTTTATTAAGGAAACCAAACCAGCTACGTCACAGTAATCCTATTCACCTAACGTTAAGTCTGCAGAGACGTTTTGTGACGTTTGGCATTAAAACGGAACCAACCTGTTGAATCACCTTTTTTAATGCAAATGTCACGTGCACGTTTTGGGAACTTATTTGGTTAAAAAAAAAGAAAAAGTGATCAACTGCGTTGGACGGGACTCGTTTTGCTTTGGACTCACTACGTTACGTCATCCAGCGTTGTAGTTACAGAAGCTGAGACTTCTTCACACACACACACACGTTTAAATTAAACAGCAAGAAACTAGGACTAAACATATACTTTTTATTCAAATTAAACCCAGTTTCAACTTCTAAGATGACCAAATGTAAACTTTCTGCATGTATTTGCCTTTAAAAATGGGGCGAAAGCCATATTAAAGTTGAAATAAAAATCCAGTCATGCAGTCAGTTTACATACTAACTTGATAATAACACATTACTGTTTGCTGAGCTTCCACACGCTGACTTCTTTTGAAGAGGAAGTGTCATATCTGTACTGTGAAGTAACATCACATTGTATTGGGCGTCAGCAAAATGTCAGCAATGTGCAGCACTTCGTCCTCGGTCAAAATCTGCAGCAGAGTAGATATATACAGTGGTGTATAAAGTACCCAAAAGCCGTACTTGAGTAAAAGTAAAGATACCTTACTGGAAAATTACTCCAGTAAAAGTAAAAGTCACCTAATGAAATACTACTTAAGTAAAAGTCTTAAAGTATCTGATATTTTCTGTACTTAAGTATCAAAAGTATTTTTCTGATATAAAATGTACTTAACTATTGAAAGTAAAAGTAGAAGTACATGCTTTTAATAAAAAAGCAATGGGTCAGAATTTTGAGAATTATGAAGTTTATTCTTTTAAGTGCTGTGGTCACCGTGACCAAGGACCAGGAGTTGTGTTGATACAATAACTGGGTTGGCTGGGATCCATCCATATATATTATGTTCAACATAATATATTGTACCTAAGTATACTCTTGCATCTACTATGAACTTATCATCATAATTCTCCAAAAAGCAATATGACACTATGAAGGAGTTGTAACAGTGTGGTTATAAGTATGCTCATTCCGCCTGGTACCGGTCTGTGGGGCCCTTGGTACCGGGTCGTGGGTCCCTTGGTACCGGTCTGTGGGTCCCTTGGTACCGGGCCGCACAGAAAGAATGAATGAAAAATAAAAATAAATAAAATAAAAAATAAAATTTAAAAAATAAAGGCCGGAACGATGTTTTATTGTGAAAAAAGACCGCATACATCCGTCTGTGGTAACCTCAGACGGAACCTCTTGACACATGTCAAGATGTTCCGTTACTCTAAAAATGAAACTTAAAAGTCTGTTTAACTTTGCCGGTGTTCTGGATTAAAACCAAGGCAGAGTATCCTGAGATCGCCAAAAAAGCAGGAGAACCTGCTTCCATTCCAACATCCTGTCGTTGTGCAGCGCGTTATAAGTTAAGCAGTAGACTGGACTAAAGGTTTAGTTAGGAGTAGTCAGTAGACTGGACTAAAGGTTTAGTTAGGAGTAGAGTCAGTAGACTGGACTAAAGGTTTAGTTAGGAGTAGAGTCAGTAGACTGGACTAAAGGTTTAGTTAGGAGTAGAGTCAGTAGACTGGACTAAAGGTTTAGTTAGCAGTAGAGTCAGTAGACTGGACTAAAGGTTTAGTTAGCAGTAGAGTCAGTAGACTGGACTAAAGGTTTAGTTAGCAGTAGAGTCAGTAGACTGGACTAAAGGTTTAGTTAGCAGTAGAGTCAGTAGACTGGACTAAAGGTTTAGTTAGGAGTAGAGTCAGTAGACTGGACTAAAGGTTTAGTTAGCAGTAGAGTCAGTAGACTGGACTAAAGGTTTAGTTAGCAGTAGAGTCAGTAGACTGGACTAAAGGTTTAGTTATCAGTAGAGTCAGTAGACTGGACTAAAGGTTTAGTTAGCAGTAGAGTCAGTAGACTGGACTAAAGGTTTAGTTAGCAGTAGAGTCAGTAGACTGGACTAAAGGTTTAGTTAGCAGTAGAGTCAGTAGACTGGACCAAAGGTTTAGTTAGCAGTAGAGTCAGTAGACTGGACTAAAGGTTTAGTTAGCAGTAGAGTCAGTAGACTGGACCAAAGGTTTAGTTAGCAGTAGAGTCAGTAGACTGGACCAAAGGTTTAGTTAACAGTAGAGTCAGTAGACTGGACTAAAGGTTTAGTTAGCAGTAGAGTCAGTAGACTGGACTAAAGGTTTAGTTAGCAGTAGAGTCAGTAGACTGGACTAAAGGTTTAGTTAGCAGTAGAGTCAGTAGACTGGACTAAAGGTTTAGTTAACAGTAGAGTCAGTAGACTGGACCAAAGGTTTAGTTAACAGTAGAGTCAGTAGACTGGACTAAAGGTTTAGTTATCAGTAGAGTCAGTAGACTGGACTAAAGGTTTAGTTAGCAGTAGAGTCAGTAGACTGGACTAAAGGTTTAGTTAGGAGTAGAGTCAGTAGACTGGACCAAAGGTTTAGTTAACAGTAGAGTCAGTAGACTGGACCAAAGGTTTAGTTAACAGTAGAGTCAGTAGACTGGACTAAAGGTTTAGTTATCAGTAGAGTCAGTAGACTGGACTAAAGGTTTAGTTAGCAGTAGAGTCAGTAGACTGGACCAAAGGTTTAGTTAGCAGTAGAGTCAGTAGACTGGACTAAAGGTTTAGTTAGCAGTAGAGTCAGTAGACTGGACTAAAGGTTTAGTTAGCAGTAGAGTCAGTAGACTGGACTAAAGGTTTAGTTAGCAGTAGAGTCAGTAGACTGGACTAAAGGTTTAGTTAGCAGTAGAGTCAGTAGACTGGACTAAAGGTTTAGTTAGCAGTAGAGTCAGTAGACTGGACATAACAAACACACACGTCGGGTGTCGTTGTCTCCCGTCTCTCCGAGGTCGGACCCGGTCCGTGAAAATATTGTCTTCACGTAACCGGTCTGTGGCGCATAAAGGTTTGGGAGCGCTGGACGAGAGGATGTAGAGGGCTAATGCAGAATATTGTGATTCGCAAAACCTGCTTGGTGGAGTCTGTGTTCTGTGTTTTTTCTTTTCTTCTAAAGATAGATTTGATTTTGTAGCGAGTAACGAAGGTTTCAGGGGAAATGTATCGGAGTAAAAGTATCATTTTTCTTTGCAAAATGTAGTGAAGTAAAAGTAAAAGTAAACAGAAATATAAATAGTAAAGTAGAGTACAGATATCCCAAAAAACGACTTAAGTACAGTAATGAAGTATTTCTACTTCGTTACTATACACCACTGGATATAGATAATAGTTTTCCTCACGTGACTGAAATGAACTCCTTCTTCAAACCGCCACAGAGAAGCTCTCCATCATGACTCATCCCGACTGGGACCGGCAGCGGCAGCCTCTCGTCCTGGAGCGCGTGGAGAAGGAAGCGACCCCGAGCTGGAGGGCCGCTGCGTCGCAGCGTCTGCAGAAGCACTGCTCGTGCACCTCCAAGAAGGCCAAATCCAAAATACTGGGCTTTGTCCCGATCCTGAAGTGGCTGCCGCGCTACCGGCTCCGGGAGTGGCTGCTGGGCGACGCCATGTCGGGGCTGATTGTGGGGATCCTGCTGGTGCCCCAGTCCATAGCCTACTCCCTACTGGCCAGCCAGGACCCCATATACGGGCTATACACCTCCTTCTTCACCTCCATCATCTACGCCGTCTTCGGCACTTCCCGGCACATCTCGGCGGGCGTCTTCGGGGTGCTCTGCCTGCTCGTGGGTCAGGTGGTAGATCGGGAGTTGGCTTTGGCCGGATACCTCACGGAAAGCGAAGGTGGCGGCGATGGCGGCGGCTGGAGTAACGGTAGCGCCGCCCTGCTGGCCGGCCTGGGAAACGGCAGCGTCGCGGTGGTGGGATGCGACAAGAGCTGCTACGCCATCACGGTGGGAGCCACGGTGACCTTTACCGCCGGGGTCTACCAGGTGAGAGCGCAGGGGCGGCACAGGAAGGATCCCGTGCTAAAAGTTCATCTTTTTACAAATATCCTTCTCCCTCTCTCTCTCCCAGGTGCTGATGGGTATTTTCCAGGTCGGCTTCGTCTCCGTCTACCTCTCCAACTCCCTCCTCGGCGGCTTCGCCACGGGAGCCTCCCTGACCATCTTCACGTCCCAGTTCAAATACCTGCTGGGCCTGAAGATCCCCCGGCCCCAGGGCTGGTTCGTGCTGTTTAAGACCTGGTACAGCGTGCTCGCCAACCTGGGAAACACCAACGTCTGCGACCTGGTGACCAGTTTGGTGTGTCTGCTGGTCCTGATACCCGTCAAGGAGATCAACAAACGCTTCAAATCCAAGCTAAAGGTAAACATGCCTATTTGGTCATTAGAGTCAACGGAACGGTTCCTGTTCAGCACGAACGTTTAAATTAAAAGGAGGAACTAGTCAGTGAGAAAGCACTTAAAACCTTTAAAAAAAACATCCTATTTTTAGGTCCTTTCCTCGAAAATGTCATCCCCAAACTAAAAAGGGTGTATCTCTGCAACCACTAGGGCTATTTGAATAATTATGGTGTTATAATAAAAGGTACACATGTGAGATGTAGTTCAGATGTGTAAATATCAGTCTATATGTTACTGGTTAAGAGTAAATGAAGATGACACACAGAATAAAAAAATGAAAAAGGTTTCAGGTCCGCCTATTTAAAAAAAAAAATCACTTTCAGGATGATTATTTCTTTGAAATGATGCAGCTGTAAGGTCCAACTCTAACCCAAATCATAGCACAATATGTGAACATTCTCTAACCCAAATCATAGCACAATATGTGAACATTCTCTAACCCAAATCATAACACAATATGTGAACATTCTCTAACCCAAATCATAGCTCAATATGTGAACATTCACTAACCCAAATCATAGCACAATATGTGAACATTCTCTAACCCAAATCATAGCACAATATGTGAACATTCACTCTGCAAAGGTTGACTTTGATAAAATGAAGCAGAACAAAGTTAGAGAGGGTTTAGAACAGAGAACATTCAGGAGAGGTCCCTTTGGGCCCATTTGGATTTGAATGCTATTTTAATTTTTCCAAACTGTATATTTCACTTGTATATTACGTATGGTGTTCAATACATCCAAATACAGCAGTTTTGGGCTTTTACTTTGAAAAATTCATAAAACAACCTATTTTTACATTTTACAGTTTGATATAACAATCGCTCAGTAAGGGTTTTTACCACTTCCGTTCTCTTTCTGCTTTTTAAATGTCTATTTTTTGGCCGTGTTGGCCGGATGTCCAGAGTGAAAGACATTGGGATTTGGAAAGTGGAAAGTTGGGTTAAGGCAAATTAATCCAACAGCAGTTAATCCAAGAGCAGCTGAAGTTGTTCTCTTCTTCCCCAGGCTCCGATTCCCTTCGAGCTCTTCGTGGTGGTAATCGCCACGCTGGCGTCCCACTACGGCCGCTTCAACACCGACTACGGGTCGGACGTGTCCGGCGACATCCCCACGGGCTTCATGCCCCCGCAGCTGCCGATGTGGAGCCTGATCCCCAACGTGGCCGTGGACGCCTTCTCCATCGCCATCGTGGGCTTCGCCATCACCGTGTCGCTGTCGGAGATGTTCGCCAAGAAGCACGGCTACGCGGTGGACGCCAACCAGGAGATGTACGCCATCGGCCTCTGCAACATCGTGCCCTCGTTCTTCCGCTGCTTCACCAGCAGCGCCGCGCTGACCAAGACCCTCGTCAAGGAGTCCACGGGGTGCCAGACGCAGGTGTCCGGGCTGGTCAGCGCCCTCATCCTGCTGCTGGTGCTGCTGGTCATCGCGCCGCTCTTCTATTCCCTTCAAAAGTAAGCGATGCACGTTAACCCTCTGGCATCATATTCCGGGTCTAAGACCAATTTTAAGCACCAAAACATTTCGTCCACATGATTTTAAAGTTATGTTTTCTCAAGAGAAATGAAGAATTTCAAAACTCGAGCTTCAATTTTTCAGCTTTAGGGCCAAATTATCTCTTTACACTTGTGCCATAGGACAATGGTGCCTCATTTATATAGAGAGCTGAGATTGTTCTGCAATGTTCTATGTAACACATGGGTATATATCTCCTATAGTGCCAAAAAGTGGATTTAAGAAATTATGTAAAATCGAGAAAATGACCTCAGAACCCAGAGTGTGGCAACACGTTTTAAATCAAAAGATTTAAATAGATTTGTAATAGGATCCTATTGAGCCAGAGCAGAACAGTCTGAGGCAAAGCGTTGTAAAGACAAAGACACTGTGAGATGTTTTATTGAGTTTCCTTTACAGAAACGTGCTCTGAGTGAATTTGAGTTCCCTCTGATGAACAGTTACAGCGTAGATGGGGCTTTTATTGTGAAAGGTAAGAACAAAAATGAGTGAATCCATTCCCTCATGTTGTTGTACACTAGCGTGTGTGTGTTTTGAAAATGTCCGTTCTTCAGCGTGAGTGTTTGACGCCATCAAATAGCAACAAAAAAAAACTCTTTAAAAGCCGAAAACCCGACCGTTTCGGTCGTCTTAAAAAAATTAATAAAGCAAAAGCAGTTCTAGGTGTTTTTTTCCTGCTCGACGGATTCCAGTCATTCACACTGAAACAGTCGGTTTTTGTTCTGTAAGAGTCCGTTTTGTTTATCTAATCTGTAAAAATGCACCTTGAGGAGCATCGTGATTACAACGCGTACATCACCAGCCACGTGCAAGAAAGAGCGCCGCACGTTTTGGTACTAAAGAAACACAAGACGTAGCATTTCTGTGAAAAAAAAAACCCTTCACATTCCAATGATTCAGTTAGTTTTAGGATCTAAGGGTTTTCTTTCTACTTCTGCTTGCTGTTATCTCGTTTACCTTGAGGAGAGGTTTCCAGATTACGCTTAGACAAATACAGACGACCTCTAGTTGAAGGTCAACGCTGACTCTGCTCGCTGCGCCGGTTGGATTATCTGTCGGTCGCAACCTAAAGCAGATACAGACTGACTGATTTACTGCCGGTTGCAGAAGGTAATCAGGACCCCTCACTCGTTGTGATTACAGCTCACTATCGCCGTTGATTTACTGCGTTATCCGTGTTCTTGCTGAGGCAAGACTGTTCCTTTTTAACCCTTTTATTATCCCCCTTTCTCTTTTCTCTCCTGAGCAGATTCTGCCTCGTCCTCTCACCCAGTGTTCTTCTTAGAAGAAGAAAAAATACAGGGTTCTTACAGTCATGGAAAACCTGGAAAAGTCATGGATTTTTAAAATGGTTATTTCCAGGCCTGGAAAAGTCCTTGAAGAAAATAAAATCCCCAAATGTTTAGTAAAAGTCATGTAAATGTGTTATATTCATGTGTTCATGTCGTTCATTTACGCTGAGTTTGAAATAATGAATATGCTTTTAAAAGAAAGACTCAAAATATAAGCAGGCATACATACAGGCATCTATATAAATGTTTATTCTTTTAATCAAACTATTGTCTCATTCATTTGAGTCATTTAAGGTTTACTGTATGCTTTGTATTCTCATTGTTAGTTTAAATACTACATTTACTCACTTTTTCATGTTTACACCCAGATTTCACTAAATGTTTGGTCACGGAAATTTGGTTTAAAGTCCTGGAAAAGTCATGGAAATTTGGTTAAAAGTCATGAAAATTGGTTAAAAGTCATGGAAATTTGGTTAAAAGTCATGGAATCCATTGGTCAAAATGTGTGTGAACCCTGAAACAGCTCATTTAAAAGCCAACAGAGGTCAAAAGCCGCGTGTCAAAGCGTGCATATTGCATAACACCATATATCTTCCTCCATGAACACCACTGAGCGCTGACCTTTGCCCTCTGCAGGTGCGTGTTGGCCGTCATCATCCTGGTCAACCTGCGCGGCGCTCTGGAGAAGTTCCTCGACGTTCCCGCCATGTGGCGCGTGAACCGCGTGGACGCCTCCATCTGGCTGGTGACCATGGCCACCTCGGCGCTGGTCAACACCGAGCTGGGTCTGCTGGTGGGGGTTCTGGTGTCGGGCCTCAGCGTCCTGGGCCGGACCCAGCAGGCCCGGGTCCTGGAGCTGGGCCTGGCGCCGGCCGGGGAGCATTACGAGGACCTGTCTTCGTACCGCGGCCTCCGGACGCATCCCGACGTGGCCGTGTTCCGATACGGCGCTCCCATCTATTACGCCAACCAGAGCATGTTCAAGAAGTCCCTCTACAAGAGCGTGGGCCTGGACCCCGTGAAGGAGAAGGCCCGGCTCGTGAAGTTCAAGAAGAAGAGGAACAAGCAGCAGCAGCAGCAGCAGGAGGAGGCGGGAGGTCCAGATAAAGGTAAAGAGGACGAGGGCGGAGCCTCCGTCACCTTGATGCTGGACCAGAAAGCCCGGCGCCTCCGCAGCCTGGTGGTGGACTGCAGCGCCATCTTGTTCCTGGACACCGCCGGAGTCAACGCCCTGAAAGAGGTCCGCAAAGATTACGCGGAATTTGGGATCCTGGTGGTCCTGGCCCAGTGCAATACGTCGGTACTGGACTCGCTGGAAAGAGGCGGGTACTACAAAGAGGAAGAAGAGCGACTCCTCCTCTTCTTCACCATCGCAGACGCCGTCCGCTACGTCCAAAGCCTCTCGGCTCCCAACGGAGACTGCGACGCCAAATGAGGGCTAACGTGTCTCCAGATCTCTGTTTACAAGCAACGCCCGCCGATTGTTACCCACAATGCCTCCTGACGCTGCAGCGGTTGGAATCGCACATTTATCCGACGCAACCGCTGCAGACCGGTATTTATTTCACCAGTCTGTCGTCCTGAAAGCGAAACGAAGCCAAAGAACTGAGCACTTAGACACGAAAAATCACGACCTTCACGCCTTTTGCGTATAGAAACCCCAAAGAGTTCTTACAAAGTTTCCTACCAAACTATATATATATATATATATATATATATATATAGTTGCAGATAATGTCTGTTGGGAAATGTGCACACAAAACAAGAACCGGTCTAAAGTGGAGTAATGCCGCTCGAGGTCTTCCCACGCTCCTGATCCGTCAAACAGGTTTCCTGAACCCGTGTTTACAAAGCCGTACATTAACTCTGCTGTTGACTGACTGCAGGAACGTGTTTACTTTCCTTCGTGGATCCAGACTGCAGCTTTGAACAAAGCCTGCAGCGCCTTTCACAAAAGTCCGGTTTACCTTCTTCTTTGTTCTACTGTTGGAATGTTCATCGCTTCTCTTCCTCAATCTTCTTGTTACCATTTCTTTAAAGTTATTTCCTGAGAACAAAGGTAATGTTTTTTAAGATGAAGGGTGTCCTTTCTGGATTAAATGTCCCTTTTTATTATTTTTGATGCAGTACGTTCTACTTATGTCTACAATCCATATTTGCTGAGGGTGACGCCTTCCCTGGCTGTTACTGTAGCTCTGTAAATATATAATAATCCATAACTGTCAGCTGGGTGACGAATGGGGGGCGAAGTGTGAGAAAACAGCCTTAAACTAGCGAGTCTCTGTGTAAGAATATCATTTAATACATGATGGTAAAATGATCATTATCATTATTTGAATAGTGGCGGTGCATTAATTAGTGTTTGTGTAACAGAGGACCGCTCGGGGTCGGCCACACGATGACATGAAACACGCAAAAGAAAAACATGAATGCATCTGCAAAAAGGACGGGAGGAAGTTCAGCTGTAAACGATGAGAAATGTTCTCAACGTCGACCTCGCCGATGATTTATGATCCCACAATGCTTCACTTCTGTTCAGTCACAGCGAACGCAAACATGGAAACTCCACACGGCGACTTTAAAACCTCACTAACTTTTTTTTAATATATATATATATATATATATATATATATATAAATATATATATATATATATATATATATATATATATAATTTTTTTATATAAAAAATATAATTTTTATATATAAAAAAATATATATAAATATTATTGTTATATTTTTATATATATGTAAAAATATATAAATATTATAATATTTTTATATATATATGTAAAAAAAAATATATATTTTTTTTAAATATATATAAATATTATTATTATATTTTTATATATATATAAAAAAAATACATACATTACACAATATATATAAATATTATTATTATATTTTTATATATATGTAAAAAAAAAAATATATATATATATATCTCATAGTATTTTTAGCAAATATGTGTCGTAAAAGGACGGTACAGCTTGAACAGCTGTTATATTGCGGATCCTGTCGGCCAATGAAACGATCCGTCTGTTTTACTGAATCTATGTTTACAGTATATAATAATTTGCTCCATTCTCGTCCAAGAGAAAACTCACAGCAGCACTGAGAGGTGTTTCAACGTGAAACCGTTTATTTACTGAACATGTCGGGACTCGAACCTTCTCTCCTTTTGTGTTCACGACCTCTAAACGTTTAACTCTTAACTCAAACCGGGGATCTGTCTGACACCTTTCAGAATATTACAACTTTTCTTTCATATTCTTGCAGATATAAAACGATCTTTTCTACGCTTCCATAGAACAGAAATGAAAGACTTTGTTTAGCTGCAGGAAAAACATTGTAACGGTTATTATTTTAATAACAGATCTGTTTGTTCCCTGTTGTGTCGTCTGCTGTAAAGAAACGTATATTATCTATTGTTTTATATGAAGAAATATGACTTTATGGGCGACATGCAAACAATCAAAGGGAAAAGTCAAAGTAGATTTATTAAACGCTGTGAAAGTGACTGCATGGCGTCTCTTCCTGAAGGTATTGCGCAACATGCTCTCTGCAAACGTCTTTAATTCACACACAGCGGGTGAAATAAATATTGAACATTTTGCTCAATAAATATATTTCTAAAGGTGCTCTTGATATGAAATGTTCCCCAGATGTCGGTAACTGTTGCTGTGACATAATGTACCGATATCACACCTCACCGATGCATGGGACTCGTTTCTTCATACCGTCATTAACAACACAAACACGTCATGTCATTCCATTTTATGACATGTAACTTCATTTCTGAATTAAATTGTTTGGTTTTCTCTGCATGTCTGCATTACTTTGGTTGTTACCGACATCTGGTGAACATTTCATGTCAATAGCACCTTTAGAAGTATATTTAGTGAGCAAAATGGTGACGCGTTCAATACTTATTCAACCCGCTGGATGTGGGTATTCCACACACACACACACACACACACACAGACACACACACACACACACACACACACACACACACACACACACACACACTTTGTTGTACAGTTGAAACATTGTAGCCGTGTTCAGGACTGAAGGTTTTCCCTCGGTGATGAATGACAGACTGCAGATAAAAGCCTTTTAAAATACTGCCATGTATTTAACGCTGATGAGATTTCTTAAAACGCACATGACGTCATTTTCTTTTGGGTCTTAAAATCGAAACAAAAAGATGGAGTTTGGGGACGTCGTGAAGCAGTGTGGCATCATGGGAGTTCTCCGTCGTTCAGGAGCTTTTTAACCACAGATGTCTCCTGTGGTTGAAACCATGAAAACACAGAATAAAGAATCCTAAAAAGTCATCTTAAAACTCCATGAAGAGTCCGTGTTGTTTAACATTTAACCCGATGTACACAACTCAACACAATATATGACACAGGCCTCGGGATATTTCAACATTTCAATGTGGAACACTTTATTTATTTTTTTAAAGCTCAAGTTTTCAAAGTGGAGTCTGACTTTCAGCAAACATCTTAAATCCTCATCATCAGGATTATTAGGACTCGTCTGTACGCTCCGTTACTCCACCGTTGTTTTCTGAGAGCATTTTTAAGTTCCTTTCCCGTTGTGAAGGTCATCTGAAGGTCAGATGATGTCACATGACGTACAGATTGTAAAACCCTCTCAAGGCAAATCTGTGATATTGGACTTTACAAATAAATGGTCACGGAACATCATCGTTGTCGTCCGATACCTGAAGGTTCTCGTCATGAAACTGCAACTTCAACTTCATCTGGAGGAGATGCGAGGTCAGGGTCAGACGTGTTGGGCCTTCCTGTATCTCCTCTCTCTCTCTCTCTCTCTCTATCTCTCTCTCTCTCTCTCTCTCCCTTTCTCTCCTCATCTTCTCTCTCCTTTTCTCTCCTCATCCTCGTCTTCTTTCTCTGTTCATCTTCTCTCCCTTTCTCTCTCCTTTCAACACATTATCAATACTGTCGTAGGGAGACGTTTGAAATACTAAAATGTATTTATGTTAAATAAAAAAAGAAAAACATAAAGTGCAAAGGGATGCAAAAAAAAAGAATACAACTTTATAATAAGTATTTTAGAAGATGTAGGACAGTGTCATTGAGTCTCTGTGGTTAAGCACCAGAAGCAGTGACGTCATTTTACCACCAGGTGGCGGCATTGACCAGGAAGATGGAGAGAATGTGAAGAAAAAGGCGTTTAATATTTAACCTTTATTTCAGTGAACTATAAACTCCAGACCAACGCTGTGGAGTCAAAGAGGTCCCACTTGCTTTCAGTTACGTGGATTACTTTTAAACTGTTATTAGTTATGATCTTTTCTCACTATTTCTATTAATCGGTCCCAAAAAATATTATTTAGTTGCCGCAAATCATTTTCCACTGTTGAGCGTCTAAGCCTATATTGCAATATAGTGGCTGGACTAGCAATAAAAATGCTCTTCCATGCCAGTAGGTGGCGCATTACTTACCTTCCATATATGCTGTATTGTGCTACAATGGGACATTGTGTAACCTTTTGGGTTGTTTGTTGGGATTTTTTTACTGTAGAAAATGTGCCGCGGCTCAAAAAAGGTTGAGAAACACTGATCTACACTCATAAAAACCTGTGGCATTTTTGATTGAGAGTCATTTAAAATAATATATCGTAGCTCAAAAATAAACCGGACCACAATGACAGAAGCTTCCAGATCAACTCAAGGACTGAACGCTGAAAACAGAGAAAGTCAAAGATGGAGTTTAATGAGAGACGCGGCTCTTTCTGGCACCTTTACAGGAGACGAAACACACACATGTGGTTCTTGGGATAAAATAATTAAAGCACTCGTCTCCTGAACTCTCTCCGGCGGTCCTCTGAAGACGAGCAACCTGCTCAGGTGAAGAAGGAGAGCGGCGAGGAGCCGGAGGAGATTAAAGTCGCTTTCACGGCTTGTTGCCGCTCCACATTTTTGCATTTCCAGGGAACACGGCACTGCGTTGATGGAAACTTCCAATCTGCAGCTCAGCTGCTTGTTCTTCTTCATTATTATCAACTAATCCCAAGCTGACCTTAATCAAGATTAATAACTAGCCAGGTGATGCAAGAGTGATTCCATAATGGGATCTAAAGTTCACCGGCAGCGTCTTCCACTTCAGGCTTAAGATTTGCTCCTCCTTTATTTTTTTTAGAGGAAAGGAAATGAAAATATAATTTATTTCGTAAGTCCATAATTAAAATTCTGATTAAAAGCTTGTTTACTGGACTGAAGGTGCTGACAATAGAGAAATAATAATCGAAAAATACTTGTTAAACAGTGTGTCTTTGTCGTAGACATAATTATTAAAATAATAATAATAATTTAGGGATAGGGTGAGGATATATGCAAGGAAATGTTTTAATAGTGTTTTACGACAACATGTGTTATGATCTTTTCTCCCAAGATGGAGGTTAGTAGTTTGACATTGTTACAGCACAGCAAACCTTGAGTCTTTTATTTTTGATTGTTTATGTATTTCACGTGTGAGAGGAGACAGGAAACGAGGAGGAAGCAGGAGGAGCGTCCTCAACGGGAAGCTGTGAAAGGTTATCTTTAAGTGCATTATCTGAGCGGTATTGTTCTACAAATCCTCTTTCTGAGGTCACTCGCAGGTTAATATGATGGAATAAGGTCGAACGTTTCCAGATAACGGAGGTCGAGGTCTGAGACGAGAAGCTCGCCTCCATTTCTTTCAACTTCAGCCGCTTCATCCCATAAACGCAACGACTCTCCACGCCTGACATGTCTTTGTTTGCTCTGGTACCGACAGAGAAGGGAGGAGGGGAAGAAAAGCTCACGGATAGAGCGCTGCTCATCCGGAGGGATCTTATTTCAAGTTGTCAAAAATCCCAATGTTCTGTGAAGGGACATTTCCACTTTTCTCTGAAGTTTTGGAGGAAGCCAACAGGCACTTCATGCTCGCTGTCAAAAAGTGTTTTCCCCAACACTCTCTGGCATCAGCTCCACTTCCTGTCTCCCTCCCGTTCATGTCTGCCCCCCCCCCCCCCCCCCCTCAGAGACGGACGACTAGATCTGCAATGTGTAGATGTCTCCGCCAGTGAAAATGTCAGCTGGTTTGGTCGTGCAGGTTTTTAGTTTTTATGCAAAAAAAATGAACTGAAATTTATGGAAGCCCGTTTCCTCCACACACAAAAATAAAAAATTAGATAAAAAGTCATAATAATGAGATAATAAAGTCGAAATAATGAGATAAAAAGTCATAATAATGAGATAGAAAGTCATAATAATGAGATAGAAAGTCGAAATTATGAGATAGTGACTCCACATCTCATTATGTCGACTTTCTATCTCATTATTATGACTTTTTATCTCGGATAAAAAAAAATTGTGGCGGAAACGGGCTTCCATAGATTGGAGCTCACAAAAACTATGGCGGCAAAAACTATGGCGTCCTAACAGGGTCAAACTTACAAAATGTTGGCTTGGTAAAAAGATCAGTTTCCCCAAAATCCCCCCAAAAACATTCCTTATTGACAACAGAAGCATGCAGTTTGAGTATTTAGTGATGGTTCAACATGTTACTGCCACAGCGCCAGATATGGTCACTCTTGGCTCCAAAAAACAACCAAAATGGTCGCGGATTTTGAAACGTTAGTCCTCAAACTTCTCCCGTTCATGTCAGTGGCCTGAACTCATCGTTTACGTTTAACTTGATGCTCGATCCTGCAGCCACACGGCGGTGCATCTGCCCGTTGTTGGGCGTCCATCTGGTTCTGAACGTGCAAACAGAACTTCCAGAGCCCAGATTATGCACAATATTTATTCAGAGCCATGATTGGAGTCGCTGCAGAGGCCTGAAGGGAGTTGGAGGCGACCCGCTGTCCTCCAGTGGGCAGATGGCCGAGGGCAGCGACACACACACACACACACACACACACACACACACACACACACACACACACACACACACACACACACACACACACACACAGAGCTTCATCCACTGACTGAGAATGAGTGGATCAGTGGATCAGCTATCAGTCAACCGCCAGCGGATCGGACCGCAGATCGAGCCGAGGGTTGGCGCTCGAGTCGGCTCGGCTCTCCGCTGATGCCTGTGGGACGACGTGGAGAGGCCTCAACTTCACCCGCGGCATGCTGGGAAACCCAGGCACTGACTGCATTAGAACAGCAGCCACCCCTCTGAGGCAAATAATAAACCCGCTTTATCAAAACCTAGGTGGCAAAAAAAGGATGGAAATAGGAAGCTTATATATAATAATAATAATCATAATAATTTTATTTATAAAGCACATTGTGCAGACAAAAGAGGTCACAAAGTGCTGTACAGTTTAAAAAAAACACAGTAAAAAACACATTAAAAGATGGAGTAAAAAACACAATAAAACAAGTAGTGAAACATAAATAAATAAAAAGATAAAAAATGTAGGTGTTTAAAACAAACGCCAGCGTAAACAGGTAGGTCTTTAGTTGTTTTTTAAAAGACAGCACCGAAACACTAAATATCATACAAAAAAATGCAAAATGGAGCCGATTTAAAAAAGAACTTCATGTGTATTAGAAAACACGAGCAATAAGAAACGACTAATAATGCCAGCGTCAGTTCAAACTTATGATGTCACATCCTCACAAAGCTCTGACGCTGTAAACGTCCGTATCTCTCCTCCCATAAAAGAGAGGGGTGATGGAAACTCTCCTTATTTCTGTTGTGTTTTTGAGTTATAAAAGGAATCCAAGATGGCCGGGTCATCCTCAATGCGATTAGCGATGCTAACGGAATGCTACGTGTCCGTTTCCTTTCTACTTTCATCTTCCTTCCACTTTGATTTGCGAAAAAGTAGTTTTTTGTCAGATGCCTGAAATCCGCCAAGTTGCCTGGTGGATATTTCATCGTTGTTGCTTTGGAGGACGCCCCTGCTGGGTTCCTGCCATCTGCCTGCCACACTTTGATAGATTACGTCAACCGCTGTTCTCGTCTCGTTTGTCTGAGACGAGGTGGAAGTGTCCCGTCTATCGGAGGCTGTTGAGAGTAAACGGCCTCACGCGAAGACAGAGAGGGGAAAGAAATTGAGAAGGACACAAAGAATGAAAACGGAAAAGAAAGATTAATTAAGTCGCTCATCTCCTCGGGGAGCTGACAAAGTAGCGTGAAAGCATCTTCCTCTGCGGGCGCCTGAGACTTCATCATGAAGAGTTGTCAAAAGATCGTCAGCGGCTAACATTACAACAAAACAGCTGAAGATGCACCGACGTCTCAGAGTCTCTTAAAGGGCTGAATGTTGAACACCGGACCACACGAAGGAGGCAGCAATACACTATTATGTGTCTTAATAAACAGAATTAAAAGGGAAGAGCATTATAATTAATATTACATTATAATTAATTTGACCACTCTTGAAAAACAATTTAGATTTAAAGTGAATAGGTGAAAAAATACAATAGTATTCATGAGGTGCGTCATTACAATGCATGTGTTAAAGTTGCATTCTCTCTCCTGACCACCAGGGGGTGACTCCTCTGGTTGTATAGAAGTCTATGCTTCATGTGTTACAGTTGCATTCTCTCTCCTGACCACCAGGGGGCGACTCCTCTGGTTGTATAGAAGTATATGCTTCATGTGTTAAAGTTGCATTCTCTCTCCTGACCACCAGGGGGCGACTCCTCTGGTTGTATAGAAGTCTATGCTTCATGTGTTAAAGTTGCATTCTCTCTCCTGACCACCAGGGGGCGACTCCTCTGGTTGTATAGAAGTCTATGCTTCATGTGTTAAAGCTGCATTCTCTCTCCTGACCACCAGGGGGCGACTCCTCTGGTTGTATAGAAGTATATGCTTCATGTGTTAAAGTTGCATTCTCTCTCCTGACCACCAGGGGGTGACTCCTCTGGTTGTATAGAAGTCTATGCTTCATGTGTTACAGTTGCATTCTCTCTCCTGACCACCAGGGGGCGACTCCTCTGGTTGTATAGAAGTATATGCTTCATGTGTTAAAGTTGCATTCTCTCTCCTGACCACCAGGGGGCGACTCCTCTGGTTGTATAGAAGTCTATGCTTCATGTGTTAAAGCTGCATTCTCTCTCCTGACCACCAGGGGGTGACTCCTCTGGTTGTATAGAAGTCTATGCTTCATGTGTTAAAGCTGCATTCTCTCTCCTGACCACCAGGGGGCGACTCCTCTGGTTGTATAGAAGTATATGCTTCATGTGTTAAAGTTGCATTCTCTCTCCTGACCACCAGGGGGCGACTCCTCTGGTTGTATAGAAGTCTATGCTTCATGTGTTAAAGCTGCATTCTCTCTCCTGACCACCAGGGGGCGACTCCTCTGGTTGTATAGAAGTCTATGCTTCATGTGTTAAAGCTGCATTCTCTCTCCTGACCACCAGGGGGCGACTCCTCTGGTTGTATAGAAGTCTATGCTTCATGTGTTAAAGCTGCATTCTCTCTCCTGACCACCAGGGGGTGACTCCTCAGTTGTATAGAAGTCTATGCTTCATGTGTTAAAGCTGCATTCTCTCTCCTGACCACCAGGGGGTGACTCCTCTGGTTGTATAGAAGTCTATATAAATGACTCTACTTCTCTTGATGTATTCCCTCAGTAAACATTGTAAACATGAGTTTATGTCTCAATCTCTAGTTTCAAGTCTTCTTCAATACAGCATGATGTTCATTTAGTAAATGATGGTCATTTAAATTAGGGGACATTTGGGCAAACTTTAACACTTCCACTGTGTGTTTTCAGTTCATGTTGGTTTGGATTTAAACTGATTAAACGCTACAGGAGGAATGAGTATTGGAATATTCTTCCATACTTGAGAATCATTAAGTCTTCTTCTTGCTCAGCTCGGCAGGGACACTCATTCACCAGATGTCATATCCCAAAAAAGATGTTTTACTGGGGGTGACATCACATTCTTTATGGTAAAAATGTGTAAAGTTCAGCCACATTGTCACTTCTGGAGGGTGACTTAAGCGCTTCTTTTCATTGTTTTCCTCTTATCCATCAATAAAAGATTCAACATAAAACGTAACAAGCTGACTCTGGAAGAACGGCAAAAAGGAAAACTTTGACAGATTATGTTTTTCCTCCGTCGTCACCGGGAGAACGAGGTTTTACGGTGCGCTCTCACTAATGACTCGAGCAGGTGTACCGATTAGGCCGACGCCCCTTCAGCCCAGACGCATCACTAATGGTAATCTCTTCAACGCTTCTTTCCACGAAATAATTCTCCGTCTGGACTTTCTTCGCTAAATATCCCCAAACTGTATAATCCAGTCCGAGGAAGTTATTTTGGGTTTTCACGAAGCTTTCAATGCTTAAAATGTAGCAAAGGATTTTTTTGTTGCCAATGTTTTTTGCCACTTTTCACTTTTTTTACCGTGTCATTTCAGACACTTTTGGTCTTTAATGATCATTCTTGTTGGACGTGAAGGGGCGTGTGCTTGTGCCACAAACTTAAGTTAAGAGTTGTGTACTTGTATATCACACATTGAATGAACATGTTTTTATTCTTCCTCCCTTGACGCTCTCATCCATTCTCTATGTTTTCAGAGATTGAAACACTTCAGATGCCGACGAGAAGTCGACCCGGAACACATCGCCACGTTTTTATTGTGATGAGCGCTCACAGGAAGCCACTGGACAAGTGTGGGAAGACGAGTGAGGAAAACGAGGCTCACTTGGTTCAAATAAAAATCACCGCAGAAGGAAAACATGAGGCCGTTAAAGAGTTTAGAGGAAGACGTTATAGCAGACAGATGGTGCAAAGTTCAGTTCACGTGATCAATAAAAACTCCTCACGTAGCGTTGGAATTTAAAATGTCATTAAAGATGTTTAGCCTCGGCTCTTCGGAGTCAGTTGGTTATATTTCAGGCTGAAATGTGACATTTTGCTTGGTTCAATATTATTGAAAGTACACGATGAGTTGTTAAACTGTTAAAAAAAGGTTCCGCTTGGCGACTCAAATGTCAAACATTTAATACACGTTTATATATATATCAGAAAAGGTTCCCGTCAGGTTGGACGACCATGTTTTATTCCCATAAAGAGAGTAAAGAGCACATATTCCAGATTAATATGTGGTTACGGGAGTTTGTTTTAGTTGGAATTCATTGTACATTTATGATTTTACTTTTAATTTTCTTGAACTTTTCTACTTTTAGTTGTTTTATTTAAGTTAGAACTATTGTTCTATTTACGTAAATTGCTGCATGGATCTGTGAAGTTGTGTTTTCTTATAAACCTGCAGAGAGTTCCTCCATCAGGATCACATCCCTTTTCTGTGAGAGGTTCATTTTGTTTGTTTAATAAGCTGTGTAATATTTAGCTTTTGACTAGTCGTCTAGTCGAGGATCATCCATTTAAATTGTTTGTGTCAAAAACACGATTTAGATTTCAGAAGTTGTGCGATGGACCGAAACATAAATGTTGCCGTCCTCGTCCACGCAGCAGCGTTTGGAAAAGATCGCACCATTCATCTCACGCCGCTCTGCGGCACCAGTTAGATTAGCTCATTTATATCCACTTCCCCTTACGAGAAGGAAGCCGGATAAAAGATGATGCATGGAGGGAATATTGAGTGTGTTCATGATGCAGCGGTGGGGTTTCTCACAAAAGCGTACGTATAAATCATGTGAAGCGTATAAATCATGTGAAGCTACGTCTGCTGGACGCCGAGATCGGCCTTTTATTTCCTCAAATTGTACATTTTCTTCACAAAGCCTTGGTAAGCCTCACAAACACAAACACCGGCCTGCACACGCACACGCATAGGAATAAGGACGTGACTTTACATCCGTTTCTTAAATATGTTTTCCTTATGGATCATAACTTATCACAAAATTCATCACATCTCCCCTATACATTGAGTCAAAAACCCTCCTTTTAAACTGGGAGCCGTCTAAAGCTCCTCCACATGAGACTGGCAGCCCTTTACCCACTCTAAATGAGTAAAGTAACACATTTCCCCCCCAAAAAAGATCTTCTCCCACAAGAAATGCCCTAACTTTCTTCCTGGACCTTGAATGCACCTCAAACCAACAACATCTGACTAGAGCTGAACGCAGCACACGTGGGACATCGTTTTCAGCTAAAAGTATGTAATATTTCAGATTTTGAGCGTTGAAAATGTCTGGGAACCGCCGGGTGTTTGCCTCACAGTCTATTTGAAAGTATTGGTGCACTCAGTAGGTCGTAATCTATCTAGAAATGTGTGCTAATCGCGGGTAGCATGTTGCTAACGGTCCGCAATTATTGTTTTTACATAACTTGGGGAGCTCTCTCGTGGTCATTTTCATCACATCATGCTCATATTTATGGATTATGTTCCTGAATATTGTTGAATTATGTTAAAAACATGAAACATTTATAGATTGTATTGAAAGGCAATGACTTGCTGGTTGATTAGAGGCCAGGGACAACCGGTCTGGGGTTCATACCACACTGTAAAACATCACAGCCCTGTTTAGTTATGTCCACTTACTTCTTCTCTTTAACTCAAAGAGCTCTGACAAGTTTTAGATTTGAACTTAACTGTTCAAGTTAAAACTTAGTTAAACTTACAATAATGCCTTGTGTTGACTTTTTGAGATTTGTTAGTGTTAATTGAACTTGGCTCTTCAAGTTATCAGTAAAAAAAAAAGAGAAAAGACTGGAAAAGGCAGGAGTGACGCGTTTTTGAGAGTCGCGTCCGGTGTGAACGGCCCCTTACACAGCACACAGTTATAGTTGTAGAGCCCGCCCTTTTGTAAGTGGAACTTACTCTTGCATCAGCCACTTGTTTGTCTTGTCAATACCATCCATTAATGCCACATATGGCTCCAAGAGACAGTTGTGATCATGTTTATACTTTCTGTTCTTCAACTATCTGGCTGACTCATCTGTCTGCTGCTAGGGTGCGGTTTGGTCAGTTGGTCCCTTGTGACAGACAGAACTTTATATTCCCTTATTCCTGCGTCTAGCCTAGCATAAGACAAAACAGCATATGTATATAATAAATCCACAAAGTGTATTTGAATATTAGATGTGTAATACTTGGTTCATACTTTTTTTTTGTAAAGGATTTTTGTTTAAAAATTGCTTGATCCCTGTTTTTGTTTTAAATATTTAGAAATGTAAAAGATTGATAATTTGAGCGTAAAGTAAACGCATGTTATATTTATATGAAATACAAATATTAGATGTGTGTTTTATTTTTCTGAAACACACATTTTCACTAAACGTGCAATTCATTTGATTTTTTCTGTTTTCAGACGTCATCAAGAATGTCCAGTACGTGACGTGAAATGTAAGTGTTGTGCGTTCTCCTCTAACGGACAAAGAAGAATAATCCAGCATCATAAACAGCATCATGGACATGATCGGTGGTGTTTAGGCCTTCTCTGTACTCAAGTTAGCATCATACCTTTGGTATTGCATTCATCTCTCTTGTCTGTGTTTGTAGGACACAAACCAGAACCGAAGAACAGCTGCTTGGTCTTCATGCTACTATCTTTCAGAGGATTCCTCCGACATAATCCGGATGTGTGATGTAAGACACTGTATTTACACATTTACTACACTCAATGGTTGTAATGCGACAATGGTAACATGTGTTGTGTTCATTAGCTTTATCACCCATAGCCACACACATTTTTATAGAGATTTTGTATAATTGTAAA
>JBAMJR010000100.1:3820000-3900000 GCA_038501785.1 Myoxocephalus aenaeus
ATGTGCTCACAGACAGAGACTCTCATGTGCTCACAGACAGAGAGACTCTCATGTGCTCACAGACACAGAGACTCTCATGTGCTCACAGACACAGAGACTCTCATGTGCTCACAGACAGAGAGACTCTCATGTGTTCACAGACAGAGACTCTCATGTGCTCACAGACAGAGACTCTCATGTGCTCACAGACACAGAGACTCTCATGTGTTCACAGACAGAGAGACTCTCATGTGTTCACAGACAGAGACTCTCATGTGCTCACAGACAGAGACTCTCATGTGCTCACAGACACAGAGACTCTCATGTGCTCACAGACACAGAGACTCTCATGTGCTCACAGACACAGAGACTCTCATGTGCTCACAGACACAGAGACTCTCATGTGTTCACAGACAGAGACTCTCATGTGCTCACAGACAGAGACTCTCATGTGCTCACAGACACAGAGACTCTCATGTGCTCACAGACACAGAGACTCTCATGTGCTCACAGACACAGAGACTCTCATGTGCTCACAGACACAGAGACTCTCATGTGTTCACAGACAGAGACTCTCATGTGCTCACAGACACAGAGACTCTCATGTGTTCACAGACAGAGACTCTCATGTGCTCACAGACAGAGACTCTCATGTGCTCACAGACACAGAGACTCTCATGTGCTCACAGACAGAGACTCTCATGTGCTCACAGACACAGAGACTCTCATGTGTTCACAGACAGAGAGACTCTCATGTGCTCACAGACAGAGACTCTCATGTGTTCACAGACAGAGACTCTCATGTGCTCACAGACAGAGACTCTCATGTGCTCACAGACAGAGAGACTCTCATGTGCTCACAGACACAGAGACTCTCATGTGTTCACAGACAGAGACTCTCATGTGCTCACAGACAGAGACTCTCATGTGCTCACAGACAGAGAGACTCTCATGTGCTCACAGACACAGAGACTCTCATGTGCTCACAGACACAGAGACTCTCATGTGCTCACAGACAGAGAGACTCTCATGTGTTCACAGACAGAGACTCTCATGTGCTCACAGACAGAGACTCTCATGTGCTCACAGACACAGAGACTCTCATGTGCTCACAGACACAGAGACTCTCATGTGCTCACAGACACAGAGACTCTCATGTGTTCACAGACAGAGACTCTCATGTGCTCACAGACACAGAGACTCTCATGTGTTCACAGACAGAGACTCTCATGTGCTCACAGACAGAGACTCTCATGTGCTCACAGACACAGAGACTCTCATGTGCTCACAGACAGAGACTCTCATGTGCTCACAGACACAGAGACTCTCATGTGTTCACAGACAGAGAGACTCTCATGTGCTCACAGACAGAGACTCTCATGTGTTCACAGACAGAGAGACTCTCATGTGTTCACAGACAGAGACTCTCATGTGCTCACAGACAGAGAGACTCTCATGTGCTCACAGACAGAGACTCTCATGCTCACAGATAGAGACTCTCATGTGTTCACAGACAGAGACTCTCATGTGCTCACAGACAGAGACTCTCATGTGCTCACAGATAGAGACTCTCATGTGCTCACAGACAGAGACTCTCATGTGTTCACAGACAGAGACTCTCATGTGCTCACAGACAGAGACTCTCATGTGTTCACAGACAGAGACTCTCATGTGCTCACAGACAGAGACTCTCATGTGCTCACAGACAGAGACTCTCATGTGTTCACAGACAGAGACTCTCATGTGTTCACAGACAGAGACTCTTTTAAATGGAGATTCCATTGTTCAGCTTTAGGGGCCATATGATCTCTTTACCCTTGGTGCCTCATTATATATAGAGAGCTGAGATTGTTCTGTAATTTTAGATACAACACATGGGTTTAAATCTCATATGCAAGTGCCTTAAAAGGTGAATTTAAGAAATGATGTAAAATGGAGAAAAGACCTAAGACCCTGAAGGGTTAACGCTTCTCTTCTCCTCTTCGTCACCAGTTTTCATTTCACAGAGACGGCTGCTTTCCATCCGGTTACATCCATCTTCTGCTTCTGGCTTTCACATCCGTCAGGTGGTCCTCCCTTCAAACAATACATATATGTATAAATATATATGTATTTATATATGTAACCCCCTCTGTGCTCCAGGAGAGTCGTCTCTCTCCACCAGGCACAGCCAGCCCTCATCAAAAAGATGTTAAGTTTACCAACATGGAGCTGAAACCCCAGTTCAGCTTCTTCTTCAGACCGTATGTGTGAATGGAACATGGATTCAAAAGGTTAAAAAGATGAAAAGAAAAATACACACAGACATATATAAAGACATCTTGGTGATGTATTGGACCTGCAGATGCTGTGTTTAAGGGTCAAGGATAAACTATAAAGCCGTAACACACAAACATTCATCATTTATGTTCACAAACAAACACGGAGAGAAAGAAATGCACACAAAGTTGCTCATGCAAAGTTGCTCATGCAAAGTTGCTCATGCAAAGTTGCTCATGCATTGCCCACGAACTCTCGTGTGGAGATCTATTCCCACGATCATTATTTGGGATAATTACTGAACTTGAACCACACGCATTAAAAATAAATCAGTCTCGTGAAAATCCAGTTTCTGAAAATCCTTTCACATCTAACATGAATTATTATTTCTTCAGAATTATTAAGACTTCAAAGGTTATGAAACATTCATTTCTTTTAACGCTCCAGTGTGAAGTCTTGTTATTCCAGCTGATCTTTAAATGACGTGTCAGTGAATCTGTTTCCAGCGGTATGAAATGTTAAGTCTATACCATGCAGTTAGAACAGAGATAGAATATATATATATATATATATATATATATATATATAGAAGTAGGAAAGTAGTTTGTTCCTCACTAGATTCTTTTCTCCACAACATAAATATGATGCAGAACCACAATCTGCTTCTCAATGAACTGAGTGAGCGTCTCTTCACCTTCTTCATTCATTTAGTTTGACAACTTGAGCAATACATGTTTTGTATATTTAAATGACCTTTTTATTGATTCTGTGATGAGATGAACGGTCAACAGCAGCAGTAAAGCATTAGAAATAAAGATAAAAGAATATCCTGCATTCATACGTCGGTATGCTAACGGCTTAATTGGGTGAAGTGGTCATTTGTTTTTGTTTATTAGTTGTTGTTTTCTTATTCATCCTGTTGGGAGGCAGGGTTATACTCAACATTGACTGGAAATAATAAGCAGTTATATTGTATACAAGTCATTTTCCTTTGGAGCCAACAGATTCCTGCAGGATATATTTCTTTATGTCTATATTTGTGCACAAAGATTAATAGCTTGTGTCGACAATACAAGGACCCCCCAGGGCCTCATACTCTATATATATGAAAACATAACATTATGTAGGAGGGAGACCAATAGGGAACCAAATTAGGAGCCAGTGGGCTCAAATATAATAAAATACAAGATCAAAAATATGTCCATGAGATGAAATATTAGAAATAAGACGAGACAAAAAGAGATCCAAACCCCCAAAAGACAACTTTGTGTTTCAAAAGGTGATTTCAAAGAGAACTCAGAGTCCAACACATCCCCTCAAATCACTTCCTGAGGCTTCTGCTTTCTGGACGAGCTTCAGGAGGCTGAGAGGAAAGTGCAGCTGCTCCACAGGCAGAGGGGAGGGGGGGGTTGTTTTTGGGAGAAAATGAAAAACGACGAGGTCGGACATGAAGTTATTCCCAGCGGGAAATGAAAAGGTGGAGATGAAGAGCTGGAGAGGCGACTCCCCCGTGAAGTCATGAATCACATTGATTTGTTTTTTTCACTTTATTTTGGAGAGGGGAGCGATGGAGAGGAGAAATAAACCCATTTTGAGTTCCACAAGATTTGAGAGGAAGGAGACGAGAAAAAAGAGAGCTTCAGTTTGAGAAAATAAACACGTTTAAAATTGAATTGTCTTTTTCTTTTTTTTGGACTCAAATTCCATGTTTTCTCAAAGGTAAATCACCTGGAACAGATTTCATATCAGACCTGGGGTCCCTCTCCTGGACAGGAAGTCACGCAGAGACCCTTACAGACCGCAGGACTTTATTCTATTTCTTTAATATTATTTTAGTGGAGACGTAAACTGTCTTTAGATCAAAACAAATGGGTCTTTTTATGGTGAAGTCATAATTACTTGCGTTAAGTTATGAATGATAGTTGCGTAATCTAGACATCTCTGAGCAATTTGCATTAGAAAACCCCTGAATAAAATGAATAAAGGCAGAAAATATATATATTTTTAAATAATAACATAAGCTTCCAAACCACGAGGCTCCAGACCTTGAATGTCAGACGTTTGTGATTTCCAAAATGTCCAATAACATAATGCAACTAAGATTAATCGATTTACAGACAAAACTAATTCACATTGAATCTAAATAGAAGTGTACCTACAGTATAAACACATATAAAACACTGGAGGCTCATAACATACGTCAACTCTAAACCAAACAAATGCACAAACACTCCGGATAAGCAGACAGGACATCAATGCTTGCAATTAGCCGCCGGTGGACAATGTGAGTGGAAGAATCCATTGAGCGCTCTGGGAATGAAAAGGAGTAAAAACCCACCGCCGGTCTGTGTGAGGGATTATGAGACAATGGAGCTCGGATTATTATTTATTAAGAGGGATGGAAGCGCGTCTGAGAGGAAATGCAGATCTCCTTGAAAAGGAGTTCACACTTTAGTCGCTTTACGCTTTCATTATGTCGTTTAAAATTAAAAAAGCATGCAGACATTATCTAACTAAACACCACGAACACCAGAAGAGGAGACTATGGGACAGCGAGCACTCGGTTTAAACTTTAAAACATGGAGGAGCCTCGAGAGGGGAGCGCTCTCTAGTGACCGCTGCTGGACAGGAGGGGAATTACAGGGTCTGAAGAGACACGCCTTCTTTGTTATGCTGTCACTCATGAGACCACGCCCCTTTAGTTGAGACAGGTCCAGGCCAAAAGATCTGAAACTGAAAAAAATGATTTGAACCCAAAAGAATAAGATTCAAGACTGTAAAAAAAGAAAAGTGAAAGTTGAAAATATAAAATCTGTTACTGAAAACAGAAAAAATATATTTTATTCAACTGGATCAAAATTATATTTAACCCCCAAAAAACGTTTCATACACGTATTTTTATTTCAGAATACATTGTTGAATTTTTCAAAGTTCAAGACCAAAACTTGAATTTTCAGGTTCAAATCTTATTTTCAAATGAACAAAACTAATCGACCCGCATTTGATCTCCATAGCTCACGAGTTGATTATGTCGTTATTATTATTATGTCGTTAACTTTAGAAGAGAAGCTTTGTAATCTGGAGAGAATTGTCTCGTCATCACTATAAAACAAAAGGTAACTTTCTTATAATGACTTCAAATGTTTGGGTCGAATACAGCGGATGAATAGATGCATTTAAAGCGTCACCGGTCGAGCAGACAGCGGTGATGCGAGCAAAGGCCGAAAGCTTTACGGCACAAATCTAAACTTTTAAGTCTCAAACAGAGACCGATAGTGACAATGTACGTTTTAAAATCCCCCGTGAAGGACGCTGCCATCTGCTCAGGTTTGTTAGCGGCGTCTCAGGTCCTCCGTCGTTAACCACGTTAAGCGCTCAGGAAGGATTCTCTCTCTCTCACTTCCCTTCTCCTCAAGTCTGTCCTCTGTTTATCTCTGTCTCCTCTTTTTCGTTTGGAGGTGCTGTGGAATACAGAAATACTTGCTGCTAAAAAGCATAGGACAAAATGTAATTAAATAGTTTGATTAACCAAAACGTTATCTCAGAATTGCATGTAATTTACATTACTGCCAATCATTTCCCAACGCCTACAAGGTGAGTCAAATTAATTTACATTATTATTAAGTCACATCATCCTTTTTTACGGCATCCATGCTAATGCTAACTCTTGAATCAGGCATTTTTTTGGGGGGGGGTGATTTACACGATGCTGTGCCGTTTACACTTAGATTAAAGTAGCATTGTACTACATTATGTACTTCTATAAGCATGGCGTAATTATATATAGAATATAGTGAACAAGCAGCAGGAACACTTCCAGGTCAAATGAAGCAAACTCACCGGATCAGAAGGATTTCAGTAACACGTTAAAGTGAAAAGCCAAAGAGCTGCAGGTGTTTTATCCTGACACATGCATGGAAAAAAAACTATGCAATAAAAAATTGCAACACCTGTCATCCTCAAGTAGTTATGAATAACTTAATTACAATACAGCAGCGAAAACAGGTCAATAAATGCTGAGCTGGGCGCTACAAATATAAAATAAATAAAAAGCCAATAGAAAGGTTATCACTGAAACCACACATTAGCACCCCAACTCTTCAGGGGTCAAAACTCTTCAAACACGCAACAACTGAAACCTCACATTTGTCCGCACACTTCCAGGGAAACACGACACAATAACACGTCACGCTTCATGCGTGCTGGATGACGCGTGTGCTTCTCCGAGGACTTTTATCCTGCAGGTTTCTAACGAAGCTGAACTCCAAGCTGTTACACTGAAAAACACATTGAAGCACTACCAGTCAGATGGTGTAGAATATGTATTTGTGTGTTTATTAATTATCATTTCAGCATTTACAGCTTCACACCGACTGTCACTACAAGACAGAACAGCAGGAAGGAGTCCCACTGAGTTCAGCCACAAGCTATGTTATTATAAAAGAAATTATTAATTTTATTCGGGGCTTTTTATACTGCAAATTGCTTAGAGATGTCTAGATGAATATATTTCATTCCAGTTAGTTGTATTCTATTTTATTGTGTATATTTAAATATATATATATATATATTACCTAATTTTTATTTCATTTTATTTTATTTTTGTATATATCTTTCATCCCTGTTGCTTCTTTGTATATTTGATCTTTTATCTTGTGTGTTTATTTGTATCTTCAAGTTGTAAGGCGCTACTACAACAACAAATTTCCCCTTGGGGATTAATAAAGTATATATCTATCTATCTATCTATCTATCCATCTATCTATCTATTAGAACTATCATTCATAACTTAACGCAAGTAATTAAGACTTGGTTTCACCAGTGAAAAGCAATAAAAAGACTCATTAGTTTTATCTGAAGTAAGTTTACGTCTTCACTTTCAGTTTGGACGTGTTAATGTGTCAAAAGTAAAGGAGGAAATGTGTAAACACACACAAGGACTATGTCTAAAAACACTTTACATGATATATAGCGGGGTACAGAAGAAGGAGCATGTTCATCATGTTTTCTTCCTCAGATCGGCACCCTGGAGACGTTTCATCACATCTCCTCCGATGGAAAATCATTTATTTTCATTTCCACCACTGGACCGGCCCCCAGAGGACGCGCTCCTCACTTCATCGCTTTCCCATCGGCCCTCAGAGCAGAGCCGCACATGTTTCATGTATAGGAACGCCCAGAGGACACTTGCTGTGTTTACTTTGAGGCCATTTGTTTGTGTATCTTCTGCCTTTCAGAGGGAGTGACCTGCTGATGCTCCTATAGATCCTGAACACAACACTCCCAGGAACAAAACTATCACCGCGCTGTTTGTTGTGTCCACGGTGTGAATGGAACATGTATGTGTCACGAGCCGCTTCTAGAGTCTTACAACACGTCTGTTTGGATGCGTTCAGACACATATTATATTCAGCTATCATCTAAGAAGAGATCTGCTTCCTTCTGCTGTCTACGCTCATGTATGAGCCATAGCTGTGCATCGTAAAAATAGTTTTTTCCTGCTGTCTTTCATATAAAACTGCAGGACAGTAAAAAAAAAGAAGTAAATAATTCAACCTTTATATTCCACTATGATTATTACCCGATTTACCCCCATTTCAAACCCAATAAATAATGATAAATTATAAATAATAATAAATCTTTGCATGCATGAGACAAAGTTATACATGTCTCTATGCAACCTCACAAACAAGGTACATATAGGTAAATATTAAATATAAATATTGTGCGCTAGCAAGTAGAATAGAACCCATGGAGGAGCGATGCGTTCAGCCTCTTGTGGTCAGAATGAGCATTACAACAACAAACACTTTAAAAGATTTTCACCTGGCAAAACTTTTTTTTCTCCAACCTGTTGCACGGATTTAAAAAAAAAATGTAAGGGATTCATTAAAAGTTATTGACACAACACTTCTTTCATCTGTTCAAACACATTTCTCACTTTCTTCTCAGGGCTTTACATTTACTCTTTCCTTCACAGATGTTTTTTTTCACAGATTTAATTTCATAATATTGTAAATTGAATATATTTGTAAACAATGTCAAAGCATGAGATGCGTTTCTTCTCCTTAAGTCTGCAGAGAGCAATATCAAAAAGATGTAATAATAAAGATGATAATTTGACGTACAAAGAGTGAGCCAGAGATGAGCATCTCTTTATGTGCTTAATCTTTCAGAGATTTATTTCTCTGAACCGCTGATTTAAATCTTCCCGAGTCGTCAACGTTTCGCTCAGGAAACAGGAAGCGGAGAGAACGAGAGCGAGCGGATTATCTGGGCGAGCGAGCGGGAACCCTTTGAGTGAAGCTTTAATGACGCTTTCATCAGCCGAAGACACAAAGAAAGTCAACAGGATTATCAACATCTCTTCGATCTTTAATCAGCCTTTTATCAGAACTGTCACATAGCAACAGAAAAAAAGTCAAAACACATTTCAGCTCCCTGAAAGAGAAACGTCTTTATGTTCTTTTCATACATGAAAATACTCATTTTGTTCTGTCAAAATAAATACTTTTTTTTTTGGCTCCTCTGGACAATTTGTTGGAGTATTTTTTATTTTATTTTCTATATATACACATTCATGCTGTAAGCTTCAAAACATAAATGAAATAAATTAAAAGAAGAGATGGATACAGAGCATGTGACAGGGAATACAACATGGCAGCCATCGTCCAAATCCTGCTGCACATTTATGTCATTTTATAATTCTGTCTTTAAGAATAAAGCTCCAAACTATAGTCCTGTGTTCGTACAACAAAGCGACGACCTCTCGGTGAAATGACTCCTTTAATTAAATGTGTTCTTCAGTAAGATTCAGACAGCGGCTGACATTGAAGAAGGCAGGTTTATTCTTTCATTTTTTTGCAAATAAAAAAGGCAAAGAGGCTTCAGTACCAAATATTACCTGCGGGGTGACATGAAGTTTATAATCCAGTATTTGAAAATGTGCAAAAGAATGAAACCAGAACGTTAATTGGTGACTATTCTGAACAAACCCTCCTTTTGTTCACTGGATTCTGTTTCATTCTTCTTCTATATTTAAGACCATCAACGACAGAAACAGTTTCCCCCAAAAACAAAACAAAAAAAGCGTTATTTCGGAGATGAATTGTACAGACACGCTGTATGGTGACCGTGGGATGTTTAGGAGGCAAAAGGCTTTTAAAAAGGCTACGGAGTCGACTTCAGGGGAAGAGGAGAATGGAGGACTTTCACGCTTTAGTGGGTCTGTGTTTAGTGGGTCTGTGTTAGTGGGTCTTTGTTAGTGGGTCTGTGTTTAGTGGGTCTGTGTTAGTGGGTCTGTGTTTAGTGGGTCTGTGTTTAGTGGGTCTGTGTTTAGTGGGACTGTGTTTAGTGGGTCTGTGTTAGTGGGTCTGTGTTAGTGGGTCTGTGTTAATGGGTCTGTGTTTAGTGGGACTGTGTTTAGTGGGTCTGTGTTAGTGGGTCTGTGTTTAGTGGGTCTGTGTTAGTTGGTCTGTGTTTAGTGGGTCTGTGTTTAGTGGGTCTGTGTTAGTGGGTCTGTGTTTAGTGGGTCTGTGTTTAGTGGGTCTGTGTTAGTGGGTCTGTGTTAGTGGGTCTGTGTTTAGTGGGTCTGTGTTAGTGGGACTGTGTTAGTGGGTCTGTGTTAGTGGGTCTGTGTTAGTGGGTCTGTGTTTAGGGGGACTGTGTTAGTGGGTCTGTGTTAGTGGGTCTGTGTTAGTGGGTCTGTGTTTAGTGGGACTGTGTTAGTGGGTCTGTGTTAGTGGGTCTGTGTTAGTGGGTCTGTGTTTAGTGGGACTGTGTTTGTGGGTCTGTGTTTGTAGGTCTGTGTTTAGTGGGTCTGTGTTTAGTGGGTCTGTGTTTGTGGGTCTGTGTTAGTGGGTCTGTGTTTAGTGGGTCTGTGTTTGTGGGTCTGTGTTAGTGGATCTGTGTTTAGTGGGTCTGTGTTAGTGGGTCTGTGTTAGTGGGTCTGTGTTAGTGGATCTGTGTTTAGTGGATCTGTGTTTAGTGGGTCTGTGTTTGTGGGTCTGTGTTAGTGGGTCTGTGTTAGTGGGTCTGTGTTTAGTGGGTCTGTGTTTGTGGGTCTGTGTTAGTGGGTCTGTGTTTAGTGGGTCTGTGTTTAGTGGGTCTGTGTTTAGTGGGTCTGTGTTTGTGGGTCTGTGTTGTGGGTCTGTGTTTGCTGGCTGTAAACCATCCTTCTGCTTTGTATGACGAGCAACAGGAAGCTCAGACACACCACCAATGAACTGAGGCGTTTGAGGCTCTTTGAGGACGTTTGAGGCTCTTTGAGGACGTTTGAGGCTCTTTGAGGAATCCTTCACAGGTGGACGGACGCTCCGACTGTGTTCTTGAAAAAAATATAGATTTCTAACTTGAAAGTATTTTCAGGAGGTTTGTTGTGTTCTCGCCTCTCTCCATGACCCTTTGCTTCACAACTCGAGCGCTCAGATTAATTTTTATTGTCGATTTTTTTTTTTCGTTTGGTAAATCTCCAAAAATGGTCTTCCTCTTTGGCTCATTAAATTCATGATGGTGGGCGAGCTTGACTTTTCCTAATTTTAGACCATTGAGGAGCTTCCCACACACACACACACACACACACACAATGGACTTGCACACCGCCTGACATTCAGATGTCATGGAAACTGCAGCCGTGGAAGTGGGCGGCTATCGAACAGCAAAGTGAATAAGACAAAATTGGGCAGATTATAGGAAAAATGTTTAAAGCACGACACTCAAGCCGCAAAGTCTGTCTCCTTTCGTATTTACGGAAAAACAACAAACAAGTTTGTTTGAAAAGAAAATTGTGGGTTTAAAGATGCTGAAAACACGAGTGATTGCTTTAAAAAAAATTAAAATTAAAAAAGGCTGAATTTGCAACCTCTCTGTGTGGAACCGAGTTTTATTTTGTTTATATTCGGCGGTCTTTGTTTACGGACGTGTTTGGCTTCCTCTGCAGAGAGGTCACGCTAGTGAAGGACAGAGTGAAGGAGACAAGGAAACTGCACCATCAGTATATGCAGTTTATGCTCCTGGAATATTAAACGCTGGAGAAAAGTTGACCGATAAAAAAAGTTGCGTTTTAAGCTGCGAGTCAATTGTTTCGGAGGTCAAATGAAATGTGTAAATGTGATTTACTAATGAAAATGACTCTTGTTACTGAATAATTTTAATCTCTACTTCCAAAATCATGTAAAGGCCAATTTATTCTGGGAGCAAAATCTTTGAGGATACTTTAAGGGAAACAAACTGAAATGAGAATAGACTATGTCGTGTTTTTTCATCTACACGTTTCACAGTTAACTGATGAGAATATGCACGTTTCAGCTCTGTACATTTGATAGGAAAAATCTTTTTTATTTTATAACAAAAAATAAATGCTCTTAAAGATTTACAATCTGCACTCTTTGCTTTTTCACAACATTCTGTAAAACTTTCTCTCCGTAATGGGAAAAGTTTAAAAAATGAACATTGTAAATTAGCTGACTGGTCCTTTAAGTGCACAATTTTCACAATCAGAGTTTAATATTGAATTAAAAATATTTTGATTTGAATTACTGTAACAACATTAAACACATATATGAAAATAAATAATATGCAATGCTCCCATAGCTTGTTTTTGGAAGGGATTCTGAACTCTCATAACTTCAAAAAAGTGCTTGTGCTTCAGTTATGGAAGAACACAGTTTGAACGGGTCGATCAAAAACTACAAAATAATTCTACTTGTTCATCAGAAGACTTGAAACTAGAGATTGAGACATAAACTCATGTTTACAATGTTTACTGAGGGAATACATCAAGAGAGAAGTAGAGTCATTTATATAGACTTCTATACAACCAGAGGAGTCACCTCCTGGTGGTCAGGAGAGAGAATGCAGCTTTAACACATGAAGCATAGACTTCTATACAACCAGAGGAGTCACCTCCTGGTGGTCAGGAGAGAGAATGCAGCTTTAACACATGAAGCATAGACTTCTATACAACCAGAGGAGTCGCCCCCTGGTGGTCAGGAGAGATAATGCAGCTTTAACACATGAAGCATATACTTCTATACAACCAGAGGAGTCGCCCCCTGGTGGACATTAAAGAGAATGCAGGTTTAAAGACGCCTGATTACTAATACAATGGCAAGTTGATGAACGAAACTACAAACGGCTCATGGCAGTCGGAAGCTGCAGGAGGTGAAAGACACTCCAAAAGATTTTTGATTTTTGGATGAGTATCTCCTTCAGAAACTGATGGATATTCACATGTCGCTCAAGGACGCTTCAGCCTGATGAGCGGCCTCCTGCAGAGGAAAATGATCACCGGTACGACACATCAGCTTTGTAAATTGTACAGGACCCCTTTTAAAAAGTAAGAAAAATAAATGTATCTATTAAAAATATAGATTTTCAGCTCTTCCGTCGCACTAATACGTCGTTAAGTTGGACTCTCGTCTCACAAACCGACGTCTTCTGGCTAAAGAAATGTGGAGATTCACTGAATTGTTTTCACATGCTGGTGAAGAAGTGAACTCTTCATCTGGGTTGAAGGTCCGACAGCAGCTGACCCTCCTCTTCCTCTTCCTCCCTCTCTCTCTCTCTTCGTCTGATGTGCAGTAACATGAGATTGGATGTTTCCTTCTGAACCCTGACTTGCTGAACTGGGTCAATGGCGGTTTGTAATTACCTCGTCCTCCCAGTGTTTCCAGTCAAGAGCTTTTTTGTTTTGTTTCTTCGTCTCCGTGCCAGAGAGTCATCAGCGCTCGACAGTGTTGTCGTCTGATTAACTGATTTGAGGGCTGCGTTTGTTCCTCCTCGACTCTTTTTGGAGGGTTCTGTGCCGGCTTTGGCTTCACTGTTTGTGAGTCTCATTGCCGTCCGCTGTGTGATGTGGAAGAAGGAAAAAAAATGCTTGTTCCTTCAGTTTTTATTTGTATTTGTTATCTAGTTTCCTTCTTGCAGAAACCTCACAAACCCAGAGTTGGCAACTGTTTTCATATAAAAGAAGCAAATGTCGCTAATTCAAGCGAGAAAGTCTCCAGCGCCGACAGCTCGGCCCTCCAGACGCCACTGGGACAGAATTAAATAATTGGACTGGTTTATTACAGTTTTACGACAGCCACAATTATCATTTTTATATTGTCCGAGAATTTTTATCCATTGATTGATAGAATTTCAACAAATATTACCCCCAAAAAAATACATTACCTTCCCTTGTTTTATGCTCGTTAGTAATACACTGTGGAAATAATACAGTTGTTTTTAAATGAGAAAGATGAAATCTGAACCCATAAAAGGATAATTTGTTGTTTCTCTATGAACTCAAATTGTGTTTGTCACTGAGCAGCAAACATTTCTGCACATTTGTGCGTACAATCTGTGGAAAGTTGGTTTCAAACAACCAACATGAGTTCAAACTTGGAATAATGCTTTTCCACGTATTGATTGGAGAAAGACTCACAGACGTGTCACGTGTCACACGTTTATAAGCGTTTGGTATTTCTCAGTAGTGTGTTTGCACATCCAGCAGAAACAAAGCAACGTTAGCATAAATCTTAAATTGTGTTTTTACAATATTCAGTCTCCGTTTAGATCTGCTTTGGTCTCCACCAACTAAAACATATCTGGCTCCAGATGCTGTGATGCTGTTTGGGTTTCCACCAACAAACATGGCCGCTACATTCTTTGACGTTTCCTCTGAGGAAGGAGGGAATAAATGGCGAGTCCAGAGGGATGATGGGAAAAGGGCGTTTCATACATGCAGATATCACACGATGAGGACATGGACACACACACACACACACACACACACACACACACACACTCACGGTTAACGCTTGTATTAAAAACAGTCAGTACGGCATTATCATCCCAGCGTTGAATCATTCATGAGCAGCTTTTTTACGAGTCGTGATCAGCGAACTTTCCCTGCAGCCGGAGTCTCGCGCCGCGGGAGCTAGCGCCGCGGGAGCTAGCGCCGCGGGAGCTAGCGCCGCGGGAGCTAGCGCCGCGGGAGCTAGCGTCCTCGGTAATAATGCACTTTGACAGTTTAGGTCAGGGATTTAAACGCAGCCGTGCAAACACATTTTCTCTTTCAGCTTAGTGAGGATTTATTAAAGCTGGAAAAACCTCAACCTGGGAGACATAGTCACATGTCAAGACTTTTTCTTTTGTTCAGCAAAAATGAATATTCTTCTAAACTCTGCCTCCTTCTACAAAGAACAACCCTGTCAAACCGATCGTCAATCGTTCTGAAAACAACAGGGAGCATCGTATAAGAATCAATAGGTCCTCTGCATGTAATATCAAATAGCTTTGGCAACATAATTCCCCTCCGCGACTCCCAGTCAGTCATTAATGGCGCCGTGAACTTCCTCCTACACATTCCAGGCCGAGCTGCCGGTTCTCCACAAGACGAGCAGAGCGACCAGCGGGCCTGCTGGTGGATCGCAGCCCCGTACTGGTTCTGAGTCGGCTCCACTGGGACAGCTCAGTCTCTGTGGTTCTGCAGACGGGAGCACCGGCACCAGAGAACTGGTTTAGTTCCAGTCCACTCGGTCCCTCCTCCCACCTTCAAAGACCACCGGAGGAGTTTGGACTGAACCTTCAAAACCAGATGCACCTTTTTGTTGTTCGCGAAAGTCACGTTCCTCGCCTGGAACCCCCTGAAGTCCAATCGGGGGGGTCTTGTTCTTCAGGAGATCTGATTCCAGCTGCGAGGGCGAGAGCCGAGGTCATCGGAGGAGTGGCCGAGGAGGCGGCGCCGGTCACAAGCAGGACTCGTGGGACTCTGTGACGGCGTGCAGAGACTTCTTCTTCTGCGCCGCGTGGTTCCCGTTCTGCAGGACTGAATACCTGCGAGGAAACAGAGGACGAGACGCGGTTAAAGTAGAAGTATAAGCACGCTGTCAGACGGACGCGGTTGCATCTATCTTCTCAAGACTGCCGACAGTATTTAAACAGAGATCTCGTGTTTCGAACGCATAGTTTTCGAAGTCAAACTGCAGAGGAAGACAATTGAAAATGGATTTTCGGCCCCCGTCCTCTACCCGGCCCTCATGTCTAACTATGAAGCCATTAATCTCCGTCTGTACGTCTGTGAGTCCTTCACATTCCTCAAGAGCTGCTCGTCCGATCCTCTTCACACTCGGTGGGCGTTTTGCCCGAGGACGTGCGGCGGCGAATTTTGACTCTTGACTTTTGATCACATTTATGCTGAAAATAAATTCAAACAAGGTTTACGTTTTTTTTTTAAAGGCAAGGAGTTGCGGATTGGTTAGAGATCAAGGACAGCAGGGTCTGGTATTCATATACGAGCTGCAGAACTCTAGGGTTGACCTTAAGAGTCTGATTGCATTTGAAAACATTTTAGGAATCCTGTTTCATCATTATGAGGTATTGAGTGTAGATTGATGACACACACACACACACACACACACACACACACACACACACACCATGCGAGAAAGAGATGGAGCATATTTTATGTTGGGAAGAAAAAAAGTGAAACCAAGAGAGATGTCAGTATGTCATTTATGAGATAAGCAATTCCAAAATGGACACATTGACATCTGGTCACTGCCCAATAAAAACTGGAATATCTGCAAATAAGTTTTTCTTTTAGGCAAAAAAAACCCAAATGTAATCATCTGTTGGATTTTCTAATAAATGAACTGTCAAATAGCTGGAAACCTGGTGAGAGGTCGACCTGCTGGAGAGAGTTTCACAGTCAAATATAAAAGGTAAAAGGAAAATAACATTTGCTTTTATATCAACACTAGTTTGTTCATCAAGAGATAACAAAGGAAGTGTCCACCCTGTCGCTGCTGTCGGCCATTTAAACGCCACAAAACCAACGCGCCTCTTTACAAGCAAAGAGCACGTTTGCAACTCATTTAGCACATAATGGGTCTCATTTGTAAACAGTAACATGGGAGTGTGTGTGTGTGTGTGTGTGTGTGTGTGTGTGAGCGCGTGGGTGTGTGTGTGTGCGTGTGTGTGTGTGTGTGTGTGCGTGTGCGTGCGTGATCATTGATCCGTCGTGGAGTCGCGTCCCGATCGACCGCCGGCTGATCGAACGCGAGGCGGAGAGTTACGCTCTTTGATCTTCACACGTTCACAACCACACGTTCACAACCACACGTTCACAACCACACGTTCACAACCACACGTTCACAACCACACGTTCACAACCACACGTTCACAACCACACGTTCACAACCACACGTTCACAACCACACGTTCACGCTGCAGCGCTGTGCAACACGGCCAGGGAGTCGGTAGGAAAGCATCAACTTAAACTGTCGGTTTAAATGTTCTTAAAACACAATAATGCTGTTTTAAGATTTAAAATGGATTGAAATTGTGTATCAATTATTGAGTTATGGCCTAAATTTTTTATAGAATTGACCTTTTCGTTCACCCTTGAGAAACCGAAAAACATAATGTCTTCATAGCTGAGTCCAACATTAACAGACTGATTTTGATTATGAATGTTTTTATTTTTCATTATGTGTCTGTACGAGTTTTTAAAATGATAGCCAGCTTATTAAATCATTCAATAACCCCTCAGTGTCATCATATGATCGACATTTAAATCCTGGTTTTAATATGATATGTATATATATATATATATATATATATATATATATATATAAACGAGCCCTGAACATGAAGTGAGAATGTTAGAGCGTCTTCATGTACATTAATATTCATTATGTTCACTATAAAGTAAACCAGGTCCGTTTCTCCTGCGTGATAAAAACGAGAGGCTGGAGGATGAAAGTCATGTGACTAAAACTAAAGCAGAATCTCTCAGCATGAAAGTGATGATGTAATAAACAGAAAGGAAGCCTCAAACCCTTTTTTGTGGTCATTTTCATATTTGGATCAAACGAACATTTTGTTTTTTTCAGCGGGACATGTGGGCGAATCCATCCTGTTTACTGGAGGAGTGTTTGTAGAGAGAGAGAGAGAGAGAGAGAGAGAGAGAGAGGGAGGGAGAGAGAGAGAGAGAGAGAGAGAGAGGGAGAGAGAGAGGGAGAGAGAGGGAGAGAGAGGGAGAGAGAGAGAGAGAGAGAGAGAGAGAGGGAGGGAGAGAGAGAGAGGAGAGAGAGAGAGAGAGAGAGAGAGAGGGAGAGAGAGAGAGAGAGAGAGAGAGAGAGAGAGAGAGAGAAGAGAGAGAGAGGGAGAGAGAGAGAGAGAGGGAGAGAGAGAGAGAGAGAGAGGGGGAGGGAGAGAGATATGATGTACGGAAACAACATTCATCCTGCTAACGTGAAGACCCTGAAGGAAGAGAGGAGAGGAGAGGAAAGGAAAGGAGAGGAGAGGAAAGGAAAGGAGCAGAACGCAAAGGAGATTAGAGGAGAGGAGAGGAAAAGAAAGGAAAGGAGAGGAGAGGAGAGGAAAGGAAAGGAAAGGAGAGGAGAGGAAAGGAAAGGAAAGGAAAGGAGAGGAGAGGAAAGGAGAGGAAAGGAGAGGAGAGGAAAAGGACAGGAGAGGAGAGGAAAGGAAAGGAGAGGAAAGGAAAGGAAAGGAGAGGAGAGGAGAGGAAAGGAAAGGAGAGGAGAGGAAAGGAGAGGAAAGGAGAGGAGAGGAGAGGAGAGGAAAGGAAAGGAGAGGAGAGGAAAGGAGAGGAAAGGAGAGGAGAGGAGAGGAGAGGAGAGGAAAGGAAAGGAGAGGAAAGGAGAGGAAAGGAGAGGAGAGGAGGAAAGGAGAGGAAAGGAGAGGAAAGGAGAGGAGAGGAAAGGGAGAGGAAAGGAGAGGAGAGGAAAGGAGAGGAGAGGAGAGGAGAGGAGAGGAAAGGAGCGATTCCTCTCCATTCTCTTTGTTTAAGAACTAAAGTGTAAGAGACGCTCTGACAAACAGATTCACTAAAAGGTTGATTCACAGGTTACTACTTTGTTAAATAAAGAATAAAAAGATTACAGTCATGCATGACTGTAATCTTTGTATTAATAACCTGGCTGGATGCATTTCCTCCATCCTTTCACAGAGACATAAACCAACACCTCTTCCTTTAATGTTTCTCTTTCTGAAGCGGCGGTGGATTCTACAGTTTCTGTTCTCATCAGCACCAGCAGCTGGAGGCCGGTCATTAAAACAACAACACGTTACCATCTCACTGTGCTGTCCCTGTGACGTCTCTGTGACCCAACGGGACCTCGACTCATCAGCTGTTCCGTCAGCTGAGCGCTCATCACATCGGTGATCCATTGAAGTAACACAACACATCTGAACGCCTCTACACACACGTGTGTGTTCTCTTCTCTCTGGAGCAGCAGAAGGTTTGAGATCCAAACAGTTTGGGAAAATGATGGCAAAAAAAACTACTGACGCACCTAGAAAACACCACACACACACACACACACACACACACACACACACCACACACACACACACACACACACTCGCCCCTCTCTTCACTCCCCTCCCTCTCCACTTCTTCTGATGATCCCACTCACTCTTTCTGCCTGAAGTGCTATAATTGATCCTCACAATCAGGAAGCCATTTCCCTCCTCTTTGTCTCTCTTTCTTTCCCTCCTCCTCTTTCCCTTCCCTTCGCTCCCCGCCGTGACGCCGACGAGGAGACGAGAGGCAGGAAGCGAAGGAGGAAGAAAGGAAGAACGCAACAGACTGGAATTTGAATAGAAAAGAGATTTCACAGCACCGAAGAGAGTTTTATGTCAAGATCATTCAAAGTTTACACTCCTGAGGAAAGTTTGCTTGTAGCTCAGCGACAAAAACAAGAGAATGAAAACCTGATTGTTGGCAAAAAGCAGCAAACAGCACGACTTTATAAAAACTTTCCCCCCCCAAAAAAAAACTGGATGTTTGCGCTCCTCCGACCTTGAAGGAGCAACCCCAAATGTGCCCAGGTGAGCAAAAGCATCCAGAAAACAAATTACTGGAGGCAAGTGTCATCACCTCAATTACAGAGAGAGAGAGAGAGAGAGAGAGAGGGCAGAAAGAAGAGAAGGAGAAGCAGAAATAGTTTGGGGAGATTTCATGTTTGCACTCGTGAGGAAAGTTCAAAGTCACAACGTCCTTTTTTTTTTCCCCCACGCGTCCTTTCCAGCTTACGATATGAAATAAAACTCACGAAAAGAGAAAGAAACGTGTTGAGTCGGGACCGCGGAGTCCAAACATTAAAGATGTCTGACCTAAAGCCGGCCGGCCGCTGACTCCAGGTCTGCTGAAGGAATTCAGAAATGTTCTTTCACGGGATTAAAATATTTCCGGCTAGATTTCCTCCTGCGGTGCCGGTCGCGTCAGAGAGAATCTGAGCCGGGACAAACAGAAACTTTTTTCCAAAGCGATGGAGACTGGAGGAGCTGGAGTGAAAGCGGTCAGTGACAAGTTTCGTAACTTCTCCTAAAAACTTTGCACAAAGGAGATTGAAGCTTGTGACCGAAAAGCTGGAAACCCTCACAGCAGCTGAAAAAAAAATGAGGAAAAAAGCAGAATCAAAGAATACTTTCCTCTGATTTAAAGCCGACATGTGACGTCTGTAAACGGTGGCCGCCTCGCTGCAGTAATGAGACACTACCGCTCTAGTCCACAGGGGGGCGCCAGAATCACGGCACAATATAAGTTCCTTGAGTAGTTTTCAAACAAGTTTTTTGGTTTGGTCAACTCTCCTTGAATTGGTATTTTTTTAAAGGACCTCATCAAGAGGAACGTGACGTGGTTCCTCCTGCAGGTTATTGAAAACAGGTGATTATTGGATCAATCCCCTGGTCGGGATCTAACGCCCCGCTGGGATTGGACGGCAGAGCGTCCCTCAAACGAAAACACGTCCTTCCCCTCTTTCTGTCACGGCGATGGCGTCTGCAATTCCCAGCTCAGTCTCAGAGAGTTCGTCACAACCCTGCAGGTTCTCTGCAGGCCACCGAGCTCAGAGGAATCAAGATGGACGCCGGGAGTCCGCCGCCTCTTATCGGATGCATTTCCTTCCTTTTCTTCAACCTGTGAGGCCCAATCAGACTCCTCAAGTCCTCCACGGAGCTATTCTGAGAGCAGCGAGGGCGTAAACGGTTGTAATCGGAAACGGACCGGTGCGCCGATAACACGGCCAACCTGATTGGCTCAAAGCGAAGACGTGTTTTTATACGTATGAGGAGCGCCGGCAGCTCTGAATATGTCCGACTTCCTTTCTTGCTCTTTATTTAGAGTCTCAAACACTCGCTTCCTGTCGGAGGAAACGCTCTGACCAAAGACAAGAGAGCTCTCGCAGCAGTTCACAACAGAGACCAGAAGTGTTGACTCTGAGACTCATTTTTTTAAATGCTCTGTCGTCCATTGTTCTTCTTTCAACAAATCGCCGAATCAAACGTCACAAAATAAGAGTCACTAACAAAGACGTCTCTTTTGAGTGAATGCGTCGACGCGTACAGTTTCTGTTTCCTGCTCTTCAGCTCCATTCACCAGATTTAGAATGAAAGATTTTCAGTGTAAAGTATTCCTGGAAACCTTTTGGTCCGTTGTGCCCGACGCCAGCGGGTTCCTCCCTCCACGCCGTGCCTCCATCTTTAAAACATCAGAGAGGAAGAGGACTCTGTTCACCGTCGATGGCGCTCCAGCAGAGTCAACAGTGATGGACAATGTGTCTGTTTATAAAAGCTCCATTGCTGCTGTTTACATTCCTTCTGATGCAAATTCAACAGTTTTGTTTTGTCAAATACGTAAATCCAATTAATTTCTCTTGGCTAATGGAGGACATCCTGTGTGTGTGTGTGTGTGTGTGTGTGTGTGTGTGTGTGTGTGTGTGTGTGGTGTGTGTGTGTGTGTCCTCTCAGACCTCCTGCTCCGTGTGTCTCAGAGCATTAAAACCGGCTTTAGCCTGGACACAAGCACTGAGGCGTGAGGGTGAAGTACGCAGGCGGGCGGGCGGGGCCCTGCGGGGAAGTCAACAACACACACACGCATGTGTGTACGTGCACACACACACACACACACACACACACACACACACACACACACTCGTCTGAACACACATATCGGTGCTGAAACAGGATTCCTACTCAAAGTACGTGTAGAGTAGTCTGAGCCTAACTAGGTAAACAGAGTCTGTGTGTGTGTGTGTGTGTGTGTGTGTGTGTGTGTGTGTGTGTGTGTGTGTGTGTGTGTGTGTGTGTGTGTGTGTGTGTGTGTTGTGTGTGTAGTAAGAGATCCCTGTGCTGCTGGCTCTCAGTGGATCAGAAGTTTGATTATTTCTGCATGACTGACGCCTGCAACGCACCATTCCTCCACAAATTGCTTACATGTCTGGAATGAGGAGATATCACTACTGTGTGTGTGTGTGTGTGTGTGTGTGTGTGTGTGTGTGTGTGTGTGTGTGTGTGTGTGTGTGTGTGTGTGTGTGTGTGTGTGTGTGTGATGGTTCTTTCAATGCACGTCATTTCAAAATAAACTGTATTTTTATACATGAAACAAGCAAAAGAGGCCAATGTGTAATGATGGGTTTGTGTCTCTGGAGACCAAAACGTACAGAATGACAATATGTTTGACCCCTAAAATGGTGAAAATACCTCACACTAGAAGTGAACTAAGGCTGAGTGGATGTGTACACACAAATAAAAGGTGAGTGAAACCCACAACAATAAAGACTTTGACTCCTTTGTCGGCTCGATGTGGTTTCCGTCAAAGATAACGATCATAATTCAAGACTGTGAATATTATTATGACACTAAAACACTCCCACAGTTCAAAAGGCTTCCAACACATCATCAGATCAAATGATATGAATACAAAATGTTCACTGTGCAATCTGACACCATCTTTTTAGGCTATTAAAATAAAAAGAGACGCTTCATAAACGCTCATGAAAATGTACAGGCTCGCTCTGTAATGGACTTTAAGATCTCATTTCCCCCTGAATGACTCTGTAATGTGACTGTAAACACGTATACAGCTCATGCTCCTCTGGGCTTTGAACCCATGTCTGCTGGTTTCTGTTCTTCAGTTCCACCGACAGACACAAGAAGAGGAGGACGTTTCAATTATTTACAGACGCCCGTTGGCTGTGCTCTCCTCTGGTGACCGGCCTGCCAGGAGAGAAGTCCTAATGAGTGGACATGCACACACACACACACACACACACACACACACACACACACACACACACACACACACACACACACACACACACACACACACACACACACACACATCCATCCTCTGCTCTGCATGTAGAATACGGGACTCACTGCAGAACTTAAGTCTTTGGTTCAAACCAAAACTGTTTTTGTTGCCTGAAAAAAATCCAGCAGACGCGGAGCAACATGAGCATTAATTTGGCACTTCATCATTTGATTCTTTATGATTATAAATATATGTATTATATTACTGAGCTTTCAGTAGAAACTTTAGTCAAATAAAAGGTTTGTGAACGTCTCACCCGACCACTGACATTGATGTTTATACACACACTTTTATATGAATAGCTTTATATCATTCCTCCACATTGGCAACAAACAATAGACATTAATATTTATACCAATATCTTACTGCACAGCCACAACTCCTATCAGCCTCATGCCAGTGTGGTCAGCCTCCACATATTAAAATCTCAACAGTATAAATAATCGGGCACATTTGCACTAAATAAGGCCCAAATAGCAGACTAATTCAACCTCTACATAAATAATATGTGATCTTTAGTCCATTTACATACAGAGAAATATCTTCTGAAAACCAAAATATATCAGAAAAAAAAGTATTTAGTTAAGAAAAGCTACATCCTTTGCAAATCATAAACGGTAATCATAAGAACGGAGAGGCCAACTGTGTCAAATCAAAACCTGAGGTGGATACATTGGATATATCTGGATACATATGGATACATATGGATATATCTGGATACATATGGATACATATGGATATATCTGGATACATATGGATACATATGGATACATAAGCCAGTATATTCAGGTTCGTATAATAAACCTGAGAGAGGGACATCTGTCATGTCGCTCTGCATCGCCCAGCGCTGTCCGTCCCTGCTGAGCGATACTGGCAGCGTCTGATCTGATCCCTGACCTGCCGACCCGCTGGAGCCGCGGCCCGAGGACAGCGACTCGGTCAGTCGGTCCGTCTGTCTCCGACCGGAGAGAACCGGAGAGAACCGGAGAGAACCGTGGTGCTCACAGACCGCCAACAGTCCTTTTGATTCATGTTAATGAGGCCTCAAGGATTAATAGGGTGAGCACAAAACACCTGAAACACAAAACATCGCAGCCTTCTGTGGAGTCAATGTATCATGCTTTAAACCTGCATTCTCTCTACTGACCACCAGGGGGTGACTCCTCTGGTTGTATAGAAGTCTATGCATCATGCTTTAAACCTGCATTCTGTCTACTGACCACCAGGGGGCGACTCCTCTGGTTGTATAGAAGTCTATGCTTCATGTGTTAAAGCTGCATTCTCTCTACTGACCACCAGGGGGTGACTCCTCTGGTTGTATAGAAGTCATGTGTTAAAGCTGCATTCTCTCTCATGACCACCAGGGGGTGACTCCTCTGGTTGTATAGAAGTCTATGCTTCATGTGTTAAAGTTGCATTCTCTCTCCTGACCACCCAGGGGGTGACTCCTCTGGTTGTATAGAAGTCTATGCATCATGCTTTAAGCCTGTATTCTGTCTACTGACCACCAGGGGGCGACTCCTCTGGTTGTATAGAAGTATATGCTTTATGTGTTAAAGCTGCATTCTCTCTCCTGACCACCAGGGGGGGTGACTCTTCTGGTTGTATAGAAGTCTATATGAATGACTCTACTTCTCTTGATGTATTCCCCTCAGTAAACATTGTAAACATGAGTTTATGTCTCAATCTCTAGTTTCAAGTCTTCTTCAATACAGCATGATGTTCATTTAGTAAATTATGGTCATTTAGAGTCAAACAGACCATAATGATGATTTCAAGGGGACTAAATCCATGTCTTACGTGCAGTCTATGGATGCAACCTTCAAATGTCAATAACTTTATCATAAACAGCATTGGTTATTGGTTATTTCTTCCGATATGACTCGTCTGCAGAGTCCCGTGAGACGGAGAGGAAATGTCTTCATGTGAAGCTCAGACACAAAACAAACTTCTCACATCCTGCAGCTCAGACGCGTTCAGGGAACTTTTATATTGGTTCCCACTGCTTTATTTAATTCAGATGTCAGAGTGGTGCCACCGAGAGGTACCAGCGGTACCCATGGCAACGTGCACCCCAAACACCGCTTGCTGAAAAGTTTATATTATTTTATAAGCCCGTTTCTCTTCGAACATTCGCCAAAACTTTACCGTTTATCGTAGCCAGAAACTGTAAAATACAACATGATTATCGTCAGATCCTTGAATTCATCATTCGTGTCGAAGCAAACGATACGAAGCTTAAAACTGTGATATTTCATCACCGACATTTCATGTCCCATTTCAAATGTCTTTTCAAAATAAAGTGCGTGTCTACACATTCTACAGTTTCCACTCTTTGCAACGTGGAAAAATATCTTTTTCCACGTTGGTTTACCCAGTTTTTAGATTCACTTGGTTTATGTTCAGGCAATAAATGGTTTGGGTTAGATTAAGTATGTTTGTTTAAAACCTGCATTAGTTAAGTGTGAAAGATATATAGAAAAGTAAGGTAAAATAAGTCAGTGTTGACAGACAGCGGTCTCCTGGGTGAAAGTCCCGTTAAAAACTATCGAGAATATTAACAAAAATAATGTCCTAAATCTCTCTGAACGGACATCAATTAACTTAAGAAATGATTACCGTAAAAGTCGGGTTACAAGCCGCTACTACCTTCGGTCAGTGTCCCCGTTAGCTCCCCGCTGTAGCCAGCTGGGGCTCCTGCTAGCGCTCCGTTACTTCCCCGCTAACTTCCGCTAGCTCCCCGAAAACCACCGAAGGTAGCGGGACCAGGCTCGACACCCGACTTGGGCAGAGGGGACGCGGGCAGCAGCAGCAGCAGCGCTAGCTAGCAGCAGCGCTAGCTAGCAGCAGCGCTGCTGCTAGCTAGCGCTGCTGCTGGTCCTAGCTTGCTACAGCGGGGACACTGACCGGAGGTAGGAGCGGCTTGTAACCCGACTTTTACGGTAGTTTACATGTGAATAAACCTACACATTACTTTCATATGATTTCTTTTGGAATAAACAGACGCACGCTAACTTGACCAACAGGACCGACACACGCAGCAGCTGTGAAGCACACATGTGGATTGTTTATGTTTACGCTGAATTCATTGTGTGTGTGTTTGCAGATGTGAGCCAGATGCATCGACTGTATATTGTTTATCGTCGTCTTTCATCTTGGCAGAGAGTGTGTGTGTGTGTGTGTGTGTGTGTGTGTGTGTGTGTGTGTGTGTGTGTGTGTGTGTGTGTGTGTGTGTGTGTGTGTCTTTGAGAGAGGACAGAGGAAACAGACAGAGAGAGAGAGAGAGAGAGAGAGAGAGAGACGGTGAAGCGAGGCAGCAACCCACACCAATTCAATTAGGAAGTGAAAATCCATCCTGACCATTTTAATGTGGTTGCTGATTGGGAACAGCTCTCTAGCCGCTGACTACAAATCAGTTTTCCTGGAGAAGGAGCGACACTGAAGGCCAATAAAACAGTTTTTACAGAAGGCTGTGTCCGTGCTCTGCTGCAGCCGGAGCTCTGCGCCACAGCCGGGTGAAGCGGGTCGACCACGCCGCTCTGCAGAGCTTAAGGAACCTGACTTGACACTTTGACCCTTTCCAGTCTCTCCTTACCCACGATGCAGCAGAAAGGAGAGCGCGGAGGTGTGCAAACCAGTTGCACATCCGTAGTTCTTTTTAACCAAAAGACGATCTTTTCCCAAAACCTGACCAAGTAGTTCTGTTGAAGACGGTTCCTGTTAACCCTAGAATACAAATAGTAACAACATCACTAACGTCGGGTATATTTTACCAGATATAATGTACCTGATAAAATATACAACACTTATTAAAGTACAACTATACAAGGCAAGTTGAAGTACTCTTCTTTTATTTTACCCTATAGAACTTCTCATAAAACGATCAATATGTGCCAAAAAGGCTCAAAATCGGGTGAAAAATTAGGGAATTGTCAATAAAACATGATAAAAATATAAATAATGGAGCTATGAACTTGCTCTTTGGTTCCTGGGACATGTGAGTCTTGTTCTGTGAAGGAAAAGTGTCCTTCAATGATAAAAACACATCTGAATGTTTTCACCCTCTATCACTAACGTCAGAGGAAAATCACCCGAACATGTGTCTGTTGAAAAAAACAGGGATGGGAGCAGAGAGACATGTTTACCTTCAATAAGACACACCTACCTTCAATAAGACACACCTACCTTCAATAAGACACGCCTACCTTCAATAAGACACGCCTACCTTCAATAAGACACGCCTACCTTCAATGAGACACGCCTACCTTCAATGAGACACGCCTACCTTCAATAAGACACGCCTACCTTCAATGAGACACGCCTACCTTCAATAAAACACGCCTACCTTCAATGAGACACGCCTACCTCCAATAAAACACGCCTACCTCCAATAAGACACGCCTACCTCCAATAAAACACGCCTACCTCCAATAAGACACGTCTACCTTCAATAAAACACGCCTACCTTCAATAAGAGACACGCCTACCTTCAATAAGACACGCCTACCTTCAATAAGACACGCCTACCTTCAATGAGACACGCCTACCTTCAATAAAACACGCCTACCTTCAATGAGACACGCCTACCTTCAATAAGACACGCTTACCTTCAATAAGACACGCCTACCTTCAATAAGACACGCCTACCTTCAATAAGACACGCCTACCTTCAATGAGACACGCCTACTTTCAATAAAACACGCCTACCTTCAATGAGACACGCCTACCTCCAATAAAACACGCCTACCTCCAATAAGACACGCCTACCTCCAATAAAACACGCCCACCTTCAATAAGACACGCCCACCTTCAATAAGACACGTCTACCTTCAATGAGACACGTCTACCTTCAATAAGACACGCCTACCTCCAATAAGACACGCCCACCTCCAATAAAACACGCCTACCTCCAATAAGACACGCCCACCTTCAATAAGACACGCCCACCTTCAATAACGCCTTTGAGCAGCATGAAGCTACACAAGGAACCACACAGCCCAGACAAAAGCAACACAATGAAAATAACGCAACCACAATCGGGTTTATTTAGAAAAGACAGGATTGATACGTGTGGCTGGCTTTCTTTGGAAAAGTAACATTTACTAAGACATCATAAGCCCAGCTGTGAGCACACGCTGCCTGTACATGTGTCGTGTCGTTAAGACGTTTAGGGAAATGGCCACAGTAATGGACTCCAGACAGATTCTTTACATTAAAGTCCCACAGCAGTAAAAGTCATCATTAAAGAGGAAAGACACACCACATAATGTGAAGAAGAGTCTCTAACGGCTGAACTCTCAGAGGACTGGAGAGGAAAAAATAAAGTGCTTTTACAGTCAAATGAAACCAGCGACCTACTGTATTGTGGCGATACTGTGTGTTGCTGTGAAAGCAATGCATTCTGGGTGTCATAACGCTTGCTTCCATAATCACATCGGTTAAAGTGTTTCCTTTCACAGTGATTTACAACTAATTACTGTGAATTATACAGCTGTTCAAAGTCATTTACTGTAACAACGTTGAGCAGAAAGCAGACATGCAAACACACACACACACACACACACACACACACACACACACACACACACTTCAGTTCTGTCATTTGCAAGGATTATTCTTATATAACTAAAATTCGGCAAGTAACTTAAACTGCCTTTGTGTTGCATGAATGAAAACAGATAAAGATTACCTTCTCAATAATTCATCTTTGAAAAACCAGAATTTGGCTTTTCGGGTTACATTTTTGTCGTGTTTTTCTTTCTTTTCTCTCTTTTTTTTTACTAAAACCTTTCAGCTTTTAAACTTACATAACATAATCTGAGCGTATTTCTGCTCCTTGACTTTTAACAAAGCTCCACAGCTGATGAACTCATGGTGTGTGTGTGTGTGTGTGTGTGTGTGTGTGTGTGTGTGTGTGTGTGTGTGTGTGTGTGTGTGTGTGTGTGTGTGTGTGTGTGTGTGTGACAGCATGAGGGCACTGATGTCACTTTCTCCTCCTTGGCATCGGATAATATTTTATATATTAAATAAATATTTTATATAAATATATATATATATAAATATATATATATATACTAACAGAACTCAGAACTTGAGGTGTTGCCTTCAGGCAGATATTTCAGAATGAATATTTGCAAGCGATTGTAAAAAAAATTCAATTAATTCCATCCTCCATCAAAATATGAAATAGCTACAAGAAGTATTATAAAATGAGATTTTATCGTGGACTAACATACAGTTTCGTGCTCTGATTATTTACCATCTGGTTTGATCACACAAATTGACACATTTGTATCTTTTCTAACGTCACACCCAAACTCTCCTTCGCTTCCTGCGGTCGAGGAGCCGCGTGATTGGCTTGTTCCAGACGACCACGCCCACAGAGGACACGACACTAATGTGTAACAACTGTGTAATAACTGTGTAACAACTGTGTAACAACTGTGTAACAACTGTGTAATAACTGTGTAACAACTGTGTAACAACTGTGTAACAACTGTGTAATAACTGTGTAACAACTGTGTAACAACTGTGTAATAACTGTGTAACAACCTGCTGATCACGGTTCAAGGTGTCCGTCCTCTTGGAGGAAACGGAGAGGGCGACCAGGAGACTTCCTCCACGGCGGCGGCGGTCCGTTGAGTGCGGACCGCAGTACCATTTAAAGAGCTATGACGGCGTTCACACTGATAGCTCTGAAAATGGCGCTGCCGTCCACAACAGTCACAGGAGATGGCGTCCGTCTTGGAGCCGGCTGCATCGCTGCATCGCTGCATCGCTTCTCTCTGGTGTCCGTTAGACAAAATAAAACACACGACCGCACGCAGCTCCAGACGGCCGGCGGCCACAGAGTCGCCTCGGTCGGCGATGTCGTCGTGAGGATGCGGAAAATAAAACGACGGGAAGAAAAAGTCTGCGACAGGTTTGCAAACATTTAGACATTTATGTTCTGCATGTCAGCGGAAAGTCTGCGGGATAATAAACAAACAAAAAAAGTAAATTTTAAGAAATGGTGCTTCCTCTTATTCTAGCAAATACCCAGCATCCCTTTCTCAACGCCCTCCACTCACACTTTCAGTTTGATCAACCCACTGTGAGTGTGAGTGTGTGTGTGTGTGTGTGTGTGTGTGTGTGTGTGTGTGTGTAATCTCTCTCATAATCAATGGAATGATGTAATTAGACCTGAGCTTCCTATTAACCCTCAATGATGAATGTTTGGTTTAGTTTCGGCTCCTGATGATGCAACATTTAATCTGGTTTAATTGTATTCTGGTGCGGACCGAAACAACCGGTCAGAGACTTCTTGAGAGAGAGGAAAAAAAATGGAGAGCAATAATTCAAAGTCCGAGATTCCTGGCATTGAAGCGGCAGCTCCTGTTTGACTTTGGTTTCATTCCTGCACTTTCAAACAGAAGCAGATGAAATAAAAAAATGAACAAACAGAGAAAGATCCTGTTTCAGCAAAAAAACAGTATTGACCGTCTCTTTACTTTTTAATCCTAAAATAGCACCTTTCTGAAATGTTTTACCAGCTCCATGAAGTCAATGCACATTCTGCAGTTTTAGAAACAGACGCTCTTTCATAAATTATCCTTTTTTTGTAATTTGCAGAGAATGGAAGCAAACACTAAAGGGCTAAACATGTTGATGTATTAACGCGTAAAGGACATCATGTCAAATAAATAAAAAATGTGATACCTTAGTCCTGGTCACCAGCGTGTTTTAGAAGAAGAAGAATTTCAATGTTCAAATTTAAAACCTTTTTAAACGCGAAAATTGCGAATGGTTTGCATTCAACAAAATACTGAATATCTCCTAAACTCTAAGGTCTATTTGAATAATTTAAAAAGCTATAATATACAGAAAACCCTTGTGAACATAGATAATACGTTCATATATGTGTTAGTGCTATATTAGTTTTTGATAGTACACAGAATATACAAAAAGCTTCATACCATAAATATGAAATGGCGGGGTGTTCTCCCAAGTCACTCTCGAGTCCCTTCGAGTCATACTTATGGTTTATGTTCATATTTCTTGTGGAATAGTGTCAGAAACATGAAACATTGACTTTAATTGATCTGCAAGGCCACGATGTGCCGTTTTCTATTTTGCTGTATCACACCAGAGGCCTTATTTGGAATGGTTGGGCTCGGGAGATCGATGAAGAGGTACGACGAAGGGCTGAGCCCCCGTTTTGGGGGCTCTGGGGTTAAAGAGTCATTACAACAGAGGTTTGGTTTGCATCTGCGAAGACAGAGGCTCAAGTGTCTTCTCCCTTTGTGTGCACGGAGGAAGCAGTGCACGAGGACAATGTTGCAGATTTTGCTACATTGTGTCAGAGGAAGAGCTCCGGATAGAAGAGGCTCTCAGGAGTAACACCTGCTAGATTTGATAATACCGACAGACAGTATTTTGTTTTTGTCCCCCGTGTGAAACGTGCACATGAACACACGCTCACTTCAGTCAATAACCCGGCAGGAAGCTGTCGTCAAGCGAGAGAGACGGAGGAAAAAAGCCTCTCGCTCGACTCAGAAACATTCCAGGAGAAACATTATTCATCCGGAGTTTACGAGAGGAGAGTGCCTTTGAAAGAGACTTCCACATTTAGAGAGGAGAAGTTGATGAGGAGCCGAAATCACTGCAGGGTTATGAGCTCCACGTAAACAAATGAGACCATTCATCACATTTTCTTCTTTCAGACGTCAACAATCAGCTCTGAGTGGAGACAGGAATCAGATGAACAGCCAGAGACGGTTAGCGGCCTGGACACACACACACACACACACACACACAAAGGCTCACATGTAGAATGATAGTATTAAAGAGAATCAAAACAAGAGAGAGAGTAAGAAGGTAAGAACTAAAGGGTGAAAAGAAATGAGATTAAAAAGGCAGCAGGAGAGAAATAGAGTAGAGGAAGACAGACAAGAGAAAAGGAAGATGGAAACACTTGTTGGTGATGAACCAAGAGGAAACTTCTGCTCTGAGAAAAGAAGCCAACGCCGGAGACGACGTGCCAACAACTGCAGTTCCTTAAATGTCCACTTGAGGGTGGCTCTCATAGATTAAATACAAGAAGTGGACGTACTCATCGTGACGTCACCCGTTGGCTTGCTGTCGCCATCTTGGATTACGTTTTTTACCTGTCAATCACCTTGTAGCCCCGCCCCTAAAGCGTCCCCTGCTTTATGGTCTGTTTGACTCTAAATGACCATAATTTACTAAATGAACATCATGCTGTATTGAAGAAGACTTGAAACTAGAGATTGAGACATAAACTCATGTTTACAATGTTTACTGAGGGAATACATCAAGAGAAGTAGAGTCATTTATATAGACTTCTATACAACCAGAGGAGTCACCCCCTGGTGGTCAGGAGAGAGAATGCAGCTTTAACACATGAAGCATATACTTCTATACAACCAGAGGAGTCGCCCCCTGCTGGTCAGGAGAGAGAATTCAGCTTTAACACATGAAGCATATACTTCTATACAACCAGAGGAGTCACCCCCTGGTGGTCAGGAGAGAATGCAGCTTTAACACATGAAGCATAGCCTTCTATACAACCATAGGAGTCGTCCCCTGGTGGTCAGGAGAGAGAATGTAGCTTTAACACATGAAGCATAGACTTCTATACAACCAGAGGAGTCGTCCCCTGGTGGTCAGGAGAGAGAATGTAGCTTTAACACATGAAGCATATACTTCTATACAACCAGAGGAGTCGTCCCCTGGTGGTCAGGAGAGAGAATGTAGCTTTAACACATGAAGCATAGACTTCTATACAACCAGAGGAGTCACCCCCTGGTGGTCAGGAGAGATAATGCAGCTTTAACACATGAAACATAGACTTCTATACAACCAGAGGAGTCGTCCCCTGGTGGTCAGGAGAGAGAATGTAGCTTTAACACATGAAGCATAGACTTCTATACAACCAGAGGAGTCACCCCCTGGTGGTCAGGAGAGAGAATGTAGCTTTAACACATGAAGCATAGACTTCTATACAACCAGAGGAGTCATTTTCAGTTCATCAGTAATCAGTAGTGAACATGGAGAGGCTTAAGCAAACAAAGATAAACCAATCAAACAGAGCAGTGAAACTCTAACCGCTGAGATACTCATCACCGGGTGTGAGCCATCACTGATGAGCCGCTCACCAGATCAGGACCATCACACACACACACACACACACACACACACACACACACACACACACACACACACACCTAAAGCACGTCTGTCCGTCCTGGGAGGGATCCGCCCTCAGCCGCTCTCCCTGATGGTTTTAGTTTTTACATTTTCACGCCTGTTAACAAGATCTCATTCCATCAGAACAGCTCGAAAGACGCCGCAATCACACAAGAGCGGCGTTGAAAAAGCAAAACTCTTGAGAAAATAAGTTTCAAACACGTGCATCCTCCTCTTCTTGGAGAAACAGATGGTTTTGTGTTCATTTCCCACTGCGTTGACATCAGCAAGCCTCATGTGCACGAGAAACACTGCTAACAACTGAAACATCTGACCTCAGTGTGTGTGTGTGTGTGTGTGTGTGTGTGTGTGTGTGTGTGTGTGTGTGTGTGTGTGTGTGTGTGTGTGTGTGTGTGTGTGTGTGTGTGAGGCTGCAGACTCACTTGATAGAGCCTTGAGATGCCCTACACACACAGCAGCTAGACAGGCACTGGCCTGGTGTTGCAGAACCAGAGCAGCAGCTTGGAGGCAGAGGAGCAGCCGCTGGAGAGACGGGAGGAGGGGGAGGAAGAGGAGGAAGAGGAGGAGGAGGAGGAAGAAGAGGAGGAGAAAATGAAAAGGGAGGAAGAGGAAGAACAAAAAAAGGAAGAAACGGTAAAGGATGTACAGATTAGATAATGGATCGATTGAAAAAAAAGAAGAAATGAAGCCAGCAGGAGATGAAAAAGGGAAGAGGAAACGAGAAGGAGGGGTCATTAAAGAAAAGAGAGAACAGAGGGTGAGGAGAAAGGAAGAAGGATATGTGTCGGGTTTTAACCAGTGAGAGAAAAGACATCATGACGTAAAGAAATGAAGACGGAGAAAGAAAAAGTAAGAAGAAGCCAAAATAGACGAACAAAATAAAGTGAACAGGAAGGAAGAAAATGAGGGAAAGAAAAAGAAAGGATGTCAAAAAAACATGTGGAGTGGATTAGCAATACAATGAATGAAGGGATGACGGGAAAAATAAGGAAGAAGAGGAAATGAAACAGGAAATAAAAGAAGAAGAAAGAGAATCAGAAATGTGCCGGAGAAAGAAGGAAATAGGAGTTAAGTGGTACATTGAGAGGAGGATGTCATCAAAGGTAAGAATGGAAGGGAGGAAATGATGAAAGATGATAAGAAAAGAGACAAAAGGACAAAAGTGGAGGAGTGAGAGGTGGGAGGAGCCAAAAGGGAGAGACAGGGAGGGAGAGAGAAAGGGAAAAACAAGGTTAGTTTACACCCAGACGACCGATCAGACATCCGGCAAGACAAGACTGTGTGTGTGTGTGTGTGTGTGTGTGTGTGTGTGTGTGTATACAGTATGTGCGTTCAAATAAAATGCGACGGCGTCGTTGTCCCGTATCTTTAATGCGATGTGATTAAACACGTGGTCTTAAAGGGACAGTACGTCTCCTGCCTCTCACAACGCTAAAGCCTCCGAGCGCTAACCGCTAACCGCTACCCGGCACACAAGTTAGTGAAGAAGCCTTTAATAGCGACAATCGGCTGTTTATCCGATATAATTGTTGTACTTTTACAGATATTTCCCGATGTTGAAATCCCAGCACGTTAACGCTGGATCACTGGCCCTGCGTTTCGAATGATTCCTTCTCTGGCGACCCACCTAGCATCAGTTTAGGACGTCAGTCAGTTCCACATCTTTATTAATATTATCTTTAATTGGTAAACCTGCACCTTCCAAAGAGATAAACATCTCTTTTCTTCGTCGTGACATCTCCTCGCCTTTCAAAATCAGATTTGATGCTATAATTAGGCTACGATGAGCAGAGTGAAACGGATGTTCAGGCTCCCTCGTGTGGCTCAAAGGTGAACTGCAGGTGTAAACGTTAAATAAAAGACTTAATGAATGATAATAATACAATCTTGGCATCAAGACGCCGACTACTCGCCAAGCGTCGGTGAAACTGTCAGCTTTAGCACATGAAGCATATACTTCTATACAACCAGAGGAGTCGCCCCCTGGTGGCCAGGAGAGAGAATGCAGCTTTAACACATGAAGCATAGACTTCTATACAACCAGAGGAGTCACCCCCTGGTGGCCAGGAGAGAGAATGCAGCTTTAACACATGAAGCATATACTTCTATACAACCAGAAGAGTCGCCCCCTGGTGGTCAGGAGAGAGAATGCAGCTTTAACACATGAAGCATAGACTTCTATACAAGCAGAGGAGTCACCCCCTGGTGGTCAGGAGAGAGAATGAAGCTTTAACACATGAAGCATATACTTATATACAACCAGAGGAGTCACCCCCTGGTGGTCAGGAGAGAGAATGAAGCTTTAACACATGAAGCATATACTTCTATACAACCAGAAGAGTCGCCCCCTGGTGGTCAGGAGAGAGGATGCAGCTTTAAGATACTTTTCATTAACAGAGTATAGTATTATGTAATTTCACCATCAGTATTAGATGAATTTCACACTAGAATTCTCTGCTTTACTACAATAAACAAAAAAACAAAATTTCAAGGATATATGGAAACTTAAAAGGAAGAAGAGTGAAAACAGAACCATTTGTGATAATTGTAGATGAAGGCAACGTTTAAGTTTTGGGAGATGCACAGTTTACGTCTGTACGTGTTTATTTGAGGTTTTAGTACGTAAAGATCTTCTTTTTTTTAAGCCAGTCCAGTCTTTTGAGAGTCCATATTCAGTATGTTTTACAGTCCCACTGTGAGGCCGAGCCGGACGGGGAGCATGTGTGCAGCGTTAGCTGCAGTTGTTTGTCGTGAGCTTGTGTTTGAATGCAGACGACAGCATGAGAGCAGCGTTAGACCCGGCAGCCCGAGAGCCGGCTTGTCAGGATTGTCTCTGTTTGACTTTGTTTATCTCCAAACGACAATGTGATCCAGACACACACACACACACACACACACACACACACACACACACACACACACGGAAATGCAGACATAAACACTAATGCAGAAACAAATATAGACACTGGAATGAAAATGGAAATAAATACACACATTCCGTTCCTTTTCTCTTCCTCTCAGACAAACACACACACCTGCCATCTCCGTCTCTTTTTGTCCGTGTGTGCGTGTGTGTGTGTGTGTGTGTGTGTGTGTGTGTGTGTGTGTGTGTGTGTGTGTGTTATTGCTTCAGATCAACAAATAGATGCCAGCACACACTGAACGCCGGTGGAAACGTGATGCAGAGAAGAAGGCAAACACATTTGTAGACGGTGACAGATGAAAAAAAAAGAGGAAGAAAAAGAGAGGAGGAAAAGGACGAGAAGGAAAGAGGAGAGAGAAGAGAGGATGGAGGACGTGCGATGGAGGGCGAGAAAAGAGAACAACGGAGAGCAAAGAGAGCAAACCTACGTCAAACTGATGAAAAACAAGTGACTTGAGGAGTGTTTTCTGGTGGCCGTGACTCTGAAGGACGCGTCAGAGCCCAAGGGGGCGTGGCCAAGAGGGGTCACGCCCCCTAATCGACGTCCCAAATCCGGTTTTAATAGTTAAAGAGATAATTAACAACTATTACAACACTTTAATGATGACTTCTGACAGAGTGTGCTGCTCTGCTGCTGTGTTCGCATGTATTCCTGTAACCTGTTGACCTTTGACCCCGGCTCTCCTCCAGCCTGCTGCACACAGAACAAACAGAGAGAGTTGATTTCACTTTTTGGTGGAACATTTCCTCGTCGACTGCATCCTCAGTTCGTGACTTTTCAACATGCCGCTTTTCTCAAAACTCAGTGTCTTGTTGGCCTGCATTGCATTCTGGTCTATTTCCTGCTCCCGTGGCTGTAACAACTTAATCTCTCTGCCTCTCCGCTGACGGATTCCTCCCTAAATAATTGCTGAACTTTGGTAATGCAGAAACGAAGCAGAAACGAAGCTCCACCTGTTTGATTCTGAGGAAGTGATTAAAACAGCAACAGGCCGTTAAACTAACAATAAGTACATCAGACTCCATATTACTACATTACATTTGTAATTAATAGACAAATAGAAAAATCATTCATTCAACCAATTTCTTGTGCAAATTGTATTAAGTAAAACCGACTTGAAATATGACCTCAAAGATTAGTGCCACTGTTGTGTTGTGATTTATTTAGTTTGTAATTGATCATCTTAAAGAGGAGCTCCGATGTGAGAGCAGAGCCTCAAACCAACAACCATCTTCAGAGAAGTAGCCAACATTTATATTTACATTCAGCAGTTTCAGCCGTCGACCCTGTAACGTTCTGTGTCTGTGCCGGTGGGGGATTTGATCCCTGCCGTCCTCCCTCTCCATCCCATAGTAGCACAGAGAGGATGTTTAGTTGAACATGTTTGTGTAGTCAACCTGACTCATTGATCTTTTATCAGACGGCTCTGAACTACCAGTAGAATCCACGCGTTCATATCTGTGCTGTCCATGGTGCTGAAGTAGCAGATTTATGACTTTTTGATTTTATTTTTCTCTGAGTCCCGCCCTTCTGTCCGTCTGTCTGGGTCTTTAATAGTCTCTAAAGCCTGCAGCTAAAGCCTGCAGCTAAAGCCTGCAGCTAAAGCCTGCAGCTAAAGCCTGCAGCTAAAGCCTGCAGCTAAAGCATGCAGCTAGCTAACACACAGAGACAAAAGAGGCTCACCTAAGATACGTCTTCTGTCTTTTCTTTAAGCGTCACAACCACGGTTACATGGTTACTCTTCTGGAGTCACTCTTCTGGAGTCACTCTTCTGGTGTCACGCTCCACCATGAACCCGGTAAACACTCAGTGAATGTTGTCATTTCAAACTGAATCACGGTTCAGGAAAAGCATCGCGGTTTGAGTGCACAAAGTAATCAAAACGTAATATATATGTACGAATATCGTATCTTCAAAATAACTCAACACTTGGTTGGAAGTCCTGTTTGTTTAATACAAGAAACTCTATTTATATCAACTTTTCAGTCTATATTCTAGTCATATCTTCAGCTTTTAATCCTCCACATACCGTAAACGTCGGGTTACAAGCCGCTCCTACGGCCGATCAGTGTCCCCGCTGTAGCTAGCTAGCGCTGCTGCTAGCTAGCGCTGCTGCTGCTACTGCCCGCGTCCCCTTTGCCCGCGTCGGGTGTCGAGCCTGGTTCCGCTACCTTCGGTGGTTTTCGGGGAGCTAGCGGAAGTTAGCGTAGAGCTAGCGGAAGTTAGCGGGGAAGTAACGGAGCGCTAGCAGGAGCCCCAGCTGGCTACAGCGGGGAGCTAACGGGGACACTGACCGAAGGTAGTAGCGGCTCGTAACCCGACGTTTACGGTACGTCTTTAGTAACCACTTCTCTCGTCGGTGATGAATGAACCTCATCATGTCTTCATTTAGGAAACTGTTGACGCTTTGACTGAAGAAGCTATCAAATATCTCTCTCTCTCTCTCTCTCGAATGATGAAATGAAATGAGCTAATTTTCCATCCAGTTGATGAGATGCTTAAGGTGCCAAATTGATTTCCATCTGAGAAGACAATTAACTTGTAATTGAAGTACAGAGCGCTTCAGTGAAAGTGTTTCTCCAAAGCGAGCGGCGTCATTTACAGAAACACACGAAGCAGCAGAGCCGCCCTTCGTGTGCCTGAAAGAGAAAGACATTCACATCTGAGGTGATCCATGTCGGCCCGTCCCTGCTCAGCACAGAGGAGATCACTTCGTCCCCGTGTGTTTAACCACCCGAGTGCTCTCTTTTTCTCGCAGATCAGCTGAAAACAAAACAAAAAGCTCGTCGCCCCGGCGGTTTGAGTCCGCATGAGAGCCGCGCCGGCGCCGCGGGTGATGGACGCGGGCAATTAAGTCGAGGCTTTAAAAATACTCCGTCGTGAATGATGTCGGCTGTCATTTATAAGACGGAAAGATCCAGAATGAATATGGAGTCTCTGACAAATGGAAGGAGACTTTCTCCTCTCCTTCTCATTTCCTTTCCTTGTCGTCTCCATCTCCTTACCTTCCCTCTCATCTCTCCTTCTTACTGTCCCGTTTCCTCTACCCTTATTTTCTCAATCTCCCCTCTTCTTCCCCCTTTTCTATTCTTTCCTTTCCCATGTCTTCTTCTCTCCTTCGTCTCCAACCTTGTATCTCCTTTCTTTCCTATCCTTCTTTTCTTCCTCTCTTTTGTCTCTCCCCTTCCTTTTCCTTCTCCCTCTCTTCTTCCTTCCTTGATTTTCTTGCTCGTCTTCCCTTTCCTTTCTCCTCATATATCCTTTTTCTTTCACCTATCCTCGACTCCTTCCTCTCCTCTCTTCCCATTTTCTTCTCCTTCTCCTCTCTTGTCCCTCCTTCCTTTTCTCCCCCTCCTTCTTCCTCTCGTCTCCTTCTTTCCTTCCCTTTTCACTCCCTTTCTCTCTCTTGTTCTCTTTGGCACCGACAGGCTTCAGATATACGACTCCAATGAGACTATAAACACTCAGCTGGTGTGTGTGTGTGTGTGTGTGTGTGTGTGTGTGTGTGTGATAGAGTGTGTTAATAGAATAAAGGTATATACATATATATATATATATATATATATATATATATTATGTGTCCTGCTTAACTGGCTGATTCATCATATTCATGCAAACAGCTCTTTGTTCTTGTAGAAAACTCATTTCCAGAAAGAAAGCTCCCAACGCGTTAAATAACGACGCCTCAAACTACGATCCCCTCTCACATCTTTTATTATGTAATAATAATAATACATTTTAATTGTATAGCACTTTAAAAGGTACTCAAGGCACTTTACATGGTAAAGACAAACGATAAAAGAAGCAAGAAAACAAGAAAGATGACAAACGTGAGAAACAAAATAAAAAACTAGTATCACAGGTAAGAAGCCAGATTGAAAGAAAGGGGTTTAAAGTGGTGAGAGACGGAGAATAATAAGAAGTGTATTCACAGATTTATTCCAGTTATCTTATTTCATGAAGATACGAGTCCCGTTTATTCTGCATCGAGGTTTTTCACCGACAGGTCGAGTCTTGTGGACGTAGGCTTTAAAAATAAGGAATCAATGATCATGTGTGTATTTTTTTTTTCCAGTTTATTTTTCTGCATAGTGTCGTGTAGATGTTCAGTTGCCGTGGAAACCCCAAAAGATTGAGTCAACAGTTCAACAGCAGTCCTAACCCTCTGTGGGAGTCTCGTTATGTAAGGAGTTTTACACGGCGCAGACAGTTTTTAACAAACTCTGATCTTGCTTTTCTGGATTTAAAAAAATATTATAATTAAATTGGCTGCCTCCTCATTTATCCTCCTTAACATTTAGGGATTTTTAAGGCTGCCCCAATATTGTTTTATATCCTGAAAAGTTTTTAATTTGGGACAAAAAGAGTAATTTAGCTGATTCCTCTCAAATATTGGATACGCTAAACCTATAATAACATGTATTCTACTACATTACATCATTAAAACAGAGAGCGCTCTCCCTCTCTCCCTCTCTCTCTCCCTCTCTCTCTCTCCCACACATGTTGTATTACTATTCCATGAATTAAACCCTCAGAAGGGAAACACCAGCACCTCTCCCAGTGTGAAGCCATGCATCTCCATGTGAATGTCAACCAGGAAGTCTCAGTGTGGAGAGGAAGTTGTGCAAAAGTTGCATAACTTAACCAAACTGTATTCATAAGGAATACCTTTTATTAAACGGTAATGTCGGCTCCACTGTGAGTTGGCTGTCAATCTGAATCTCAGGCAGTGGAATGAGTAAAGGTGGAATGAGTAAAGGTGGAATGAGTAAAGGTGGAATAAGTAAAGGTGGAATAAGTAAAGGTGGAATGAGTAAAGGTGGAATGAGTAAAGGTGGAATGAGTAAAGGTGGAATAAGTAAAGGTGGAATGAGTAAAGGTGGAATAAGTAATGGTGGAATGAGTAAAGGTGGAATGAGTAAAGGTGGAATAAGTAAAGGTGGAATGAATAAAGGTGGAATGAGTAAAGGTGGAATGAGTAAAGGTGGAATAAGTAAAGGTGGAATGAGTAAAGGTGGAATAAGTAATGGTGGAATGAGTAAAGGTGGAATGAGTAAAGGTGGAATAAGTAAAGGTGGAATGAATAAAGGTGGAATGAGTAAAGGTGGAATGAGTAAAGGTGGAATGAATAATGGTGGAATGAGTAAAGGTGGAATGAATAATGGTGGAATGAGTAATGGTGGAATGAATAATGGTGGAATGAGTAAAGGTGGAATGAGTAAAGGTGGAATGAATAATGTTGGAATGAATAATGGTGGAATGAGTAAAGGTGGAATGAGTAAAGGTGGAATGAGTAATGTTGGAATGAGTAAAGGTGGAATGAGTAATGGTGGAATGAATAATGTTGGAATGAATAATGGTGGAATGAGTAAAGGTGGAATGAATAATGTTGGAATGAATAATGGTGGAATGAGTAAAGGTGGAATGAATAATGTTGGAATGAATAATGGTGGAATGAGTAAAGGTGGAATGAGTAATGTTGGAATGAGTAAAGGTGGAATGAGTAAAGGTGGAATGAGTAAAGGTGGAATGAGTAATGGTGGAATGAGTAAAGGTGGAATGAGTAAAGGTTGAATGAGTAATGTTGGAATGAGTAAAGGTGGAATGAGTAAAGGTGGAATGAGTAATGGTGGAATGAGTAGTGGTGGAATGAGTAAAGGTGGAATGAGTAAAGGTGGAATGAGTAATGGTGGAATGAGTAAAGGTGGAATGAGTAATGGTGGAATGAGTAAAGGTGGAATGAGTAAAGGTGGAATGAATAATGGTGGAATGAGTAAAGGTGGAATGAGTAAAGGTGGAATGAGTAATGTTGGAATGAGTAAAGGTGGAATGAGTAATGGTGGAATGAATAATGTTGGAATGAATAATGGTGGAATGAGTAAAGGTGGAATGAATAATGTTGGAATGAATAATGGTGGAATGAGTAAAGGTGGAATGAATAATGTTGGAATGAATAATGGTGGAATGAGTAATGTTGGAATGAGTAAAGGTGGAATGAGTAAAGGTGGAATGAGTAAAGGTGGAATGAGTAATGGTGGAATGAGTAAAGGTGGAATGAGTAATGTTGGAATGAGTAAAGGTGGAATGAGTAAAGGTGGAATGAGTAAAGGTGGAATGAGTAATGGTGGAATGAGTAAAGGTGGAATGAGTAAAGGTGGAATGAGTAAAGGTGGAATGAGTAATGGTGGAATGAGTAAAGGTGGAATGAGTAAAGGTGGAATGAGTAATGGTGGAATGAGTAAAGGTGGAATGAGTAAAGGTGGAATGAGTAAAGGTGGAATGAGTAAAGGTGGAATGAGTAAAGGTGGAATGAGTAATGTTGGAATGAGTAAAGGTGGAATGAGTAGGAATGAGTAAAGGTGGAATGAGTAATGTTGGAATGAGTAAAGGTGGAATGAGTAATGTTGGAATGAGTAAAGGTGGAATGAGTAAAGGTGGAATGAGTAAAGGTGGAATGAATAATGTTGGAATGAGTAAAGGTGGAATGAATAATGTTGGAATGAGTAAAGGTGGAATGAGTAAAGGTGGAATGAGTAATGTTGGAATGAGTAAAGGTGGAATGAGTAAAGGTGGAATGAGTAATGTTGGAATGAGTAAAGGTGGAATGAGTAAAGGTGGAATGAGTAAAGGTGGAATGAATAATGTTGGAATGAGTAAAGGTGGAATGAGTAAAGGTGGAATGAGTAATGTTGGAATGAGTAAAGGTGGAATGAGTAAAGGTGGAATGAGTAAAGGTGGAATGAATAATGTTGGAATGAGTAAAGGTGGAATGAGTAAAGGTGGAATGAGTAAAGGTGGAATGAGTAAAGGTGGAATGAATAATGGTGGAATGAATAAAGGTGGAATGAATAATGGTGGAATGAATAATGTTGAAATGAATAATGTTGGAATGAGTAATGGTGGAATGAGTAATGGTGGAATGAGTAAAGGTGGAATGAATAAAGGTGGAATGAATAAAGGTGGAATGAGTAATGGTGGAATGAGTAATGTTGGAATGAGTAATGGTGGAATGAGTAAAGGTGGAATGAATAAAGGTGGAATGAGTAATGTGCTCGTTAACAAGTTGCCCCATAGTGAAGCGAAGAAACGGCCGATTTCTCTTTTTCATGGTTAGATGAAACAAATGTTTTATTAAGTTTGCAGCAGCTGCTCTTTCTCAAAGATATGAGATATTCTGCAGACGCATCCACAGGTGGTCCGGGCCATTCCCAACGCCTTTAATTACATTCATGATATCAACGCTGGGACCTCGGCGACCAACTGGAGGAGAAACACTTCTTTTAAGGTCTCTGGATTATGCAGAAAAGAACAGAGGAGAAGAGAAGTGTGTTTTATTTTACATCTTATTTTTTATGTTCATTCTATATCAAATGTCCTTTTCCGTAAAGCGCTTTGAAAGGTGCCATGCAGAAGCTTCATCATTAGTATTGTAATATTAATAATGCACATTTCCTCCTGCAGGTAGAAGATAATAATGAGACGTTTAACATATTTACAAACGAATGCTTTCAACTGAAACGTGGAATCTCTTCCTGAGATGCTGCTGTAACTTCATCATGAGCGCTTGAATGAAATCAGACACAACTTTTGTTAACCGCTGTCTTTTAGAGAGAAAAACAACACAATTTACACAACTGAGACTTTATAGCTTGTCTCTCATATGTAATATTTCATATTGCGGTGCGGTAACTAAATGTTTTTACATCCCTCGTCTGAAAAGCTCGATAATGACTTTCTTTGTCGTGCGATCAAATCTTTTTTTGCAATACATTCATTGCTTCTTTTTTTCTTCTTCTGATTTCGACTCTCCAGCTGTGTCAATCACACTCGCAGTCGCACAAAAGACCGGCAACAAAAGGCCTCGTCGCCCACGTTTGTGGGCAGAAAGTGAGTCATGGCCTCTGCCCTCGGGGGGCGACATCCGACACCCACGATGACGAGCCGAGGGCCACGGGGGGGTCAAACAGGAACAAGCGTGAATGTTCTATAACCGGAGCGTTTCCCAGAATGCAGCAGCAGCAGCAGCAGCAGCAGCCTCGGTACAGCGCGCCCTCGCAACGGCAGTCGAGTGTAAATTAAGTGGCGGCGTTTCGGTGTACGTATTTTTTAGTGGGCCTGACCCCCTCGTCTCGGACGGAACGGGGAGAAATGCGAGCCGTCTTGGATAATGACCGGAATCCATCGTCGCATTCATCTCCACCTCGGGTCTCGCTTCCGGAGCTTTTCCTGCACCGTGCCAGTCAAAAAAGGCGGCGCCGATATAACCCTGGCATTTTAAAAGCCATTACCCGAGCCCCCTTTTCCACCGCCTCGGTCGGGCTGATCGGCCTCGCTGTAATGGGACCGCGGGAGAAAGGTTACGCCGGACAGGGTCGCCCGTTAAAGACCGAGCAGGTGAGGTAGTTACAGCGCTCCTTTTCTGCACCCCCACCTCTATTTAAAAGGCAACATATTAAAAAAAATATATATATATATATATATATTTAAAAGGCGACACATTAATTAACTGATATGGACTGGAAGGAGCCGGGGAATCGAAACCACCGATCCTCTGATTGACAGACGACCCGCTCTGCCTCTGAGCCACAGGAAGGGAGAGTCTGTGGGATTAAGAACTGGTCAGAGATCAGCACTCTCTGCTCCACCGCGGTCATAAAATGGAGATAAAGATATTTACTCAGCGCCTTTTTTTTTTATTGGGCATCGACCTCGCCTGTGGCCTCGTCGTGTTTATGTGTCAAAGGACTTGAAGCGTAAGTAAACGCTTCCGGTCGATGCGAACGCCGCCCGCACTGAGACGGTGCAGAGATTAAAACTAGGAATCTGTTGCCTTGTGAAGGTGTGAGAGAAGAGGTGTACGGGTCCTAGAGTCAAACAAAGAGTGGAGGGGCGAAGTAAAACGAAACGTTTATGAAGCAATATTTTCTTTAAAGAAAATATTTTTTTCCATTTGTGTTTTTTTTGCCAGGCGGCAACCTCCGGTTCTAAAGAGTGAAACCAATGTGGAAGTGTCTCAAACCTGCATTATCCCTACTGACCACCAGGGGGCGACTCCTCTGGTTGTATAGAAGTATATGCTTCATGTGTTAAAGCTGCATTCTCTCTCCTGACCACCAGGGGTGACTCCTCCGGTTGTATAGAAGTATATGCTTCATGTGTTAAAGCTGCATTCTCTCTCTTGACCACCAGGGGGCGACTCCTCTGGTTGTATAGAAGTCTATGCTTCATGTGTTAAACCTGCATTCTCTCTTCTGACCACCAGGGGTGACTCCTCTGATTGTATAGAAGTATATGCTTCACGTGTTAAACCTGCATTCTCTCTTCTGACCACCAGGGGGTGACTCCTCTGGTTGTATAGAAGTATATGCTTCACGTGTTAAAGCTGCATTCTCTCTCTTGACCACCAGGGGGCGACTCCTCTGGTTGTATAGAAGTATATGCTTCATGTGTTAAAGCTGCATTCTCTCTCCTGACCACCAGGGGTGACTCCTCTGGTTGTATAGAAGTATATGCTTCATGTGTTAAAGCTGCATTCTCTCTCCTGACCACCAGGGGTGACTCCTCTGGTTGTATAGAAGTATATGCTTCATGTGTTAAAGCTGCATTCTCTCTACTGACCACCAGGGGGCGACTCCTCTGGTTGTATAGAAGTATATGCTTCATGTGTTAAAGCTGCATTCTCTCTCCTGACCACCAGGGGGCGACTCCTCTGGTTGTATAGAAGTCTATGCTTCATGTGTTAAAGCTGCATTCTCTCTCCTGATCACCAGGAGGTGACTCCTCTGGTTGTATAGAAGTCTATGCTTCATGTGTTAAAGCTGCATTCTCTCTCCTGACCACCAGGGGGTGACTCCTCTGGTTGTATAGAAGTCTATATAAATGACTCTACTTCTCTTGATGTATTCCCTCAGTAAACATTGTAAACATGAGTTTATGTCTCAATCTCTAGTTTCAAGTCTTCTTCAATACAGCATGATGTTCATTTAGTAAATTATGGTCATTTAGAGTCAAACAGACCATAAAGCAGGGGACGCTTTAGGGGCGGGGCTACAAGGTGATTGACAGTTCGGCAATGGGGACGTATACGGCGTCTCTACGTCACTCCTCAGTCCTCATATGGTCACTTCTGTTCATCGGTTGCAATAAAGCCCAACAAATTTCCCCTTGGGGATTAATAAAGTATCTATCTATCTATCTATCTATCTATCTATCTAAGATGGCGATAGATAGATAGATAGCATGTTATGCTCCACCAAGTCCCAGAAATAAACATGTAATGATGCAGAAGATGAATGAATGGAGACATGTATAGTGAATCCCTTCCACAACCAGCTGGAGTAACTGCAGAGTACCTCAGCAGTTACTCCAGCTCCTGTACATTCATCGTCGGAGGCGTGCAGCTGTAGTTGAATCATCTTGCAGCTTTATATTCTCTACACCTACCTGATTAGTCTGTGATGTGTGAATTAGCCTGATGGCTTTTTAATAACAGCACAATCGAAAGCACTTAACATTTCAGTGCGGTGGTTTTTAATTGATCGAAAGCACCGTGACGGTGTCACATCCCCAAAAGGAGAAAATCAGGGCGCCATCTTTCTGCTGTTCGTGAACAACACGGATAAAAACACTTCATCCATAATACAAATACATTATCCACCGTTATCATTTGTACTCTCATTGGAAGAGACAGTGAGCATGAATCACTTTATTGTTATTATTATTATTATGATGACAGGATTTGCTGGATAAATCACCCCAACGCTTGTCCTTTGTACAGCTACGTTTTGCAGACCTACTTCCTGTTTAAATTGAACTTGCTGTAGTTGTGCTTGCACACACAGTTTCTATGTACTGATGGATTATTTCCACCATTGCAGGTGACGTGGATAATTAGACTAAACTGAGGGTTTGTTAACAACACGTGTGGATTTCTAAACTGCTTGTGTTGCAGAGTCAGAGCTCAGCAATTATTTATACTCATTTTGTCGTAATGAGTATAAATGATGGCAGCAGAATTAATAGAAGTTTTAAAAATGGTGAGGTACTAAAGTTTAGAGAGAGAGATTTTGGTCACATTCATCAAATAACTGTAAGACATAAAAGAAAGGATAAAAACGGAACTATACTTTGGAGCGGGATCTCCTGGATAAATAAAGCACAGACAGGTTAAATACCTGATTACGACCTCTGGGCCGAGGATCAATCCAGTGATCGGTGTCTGGACCGAAGCATCCTTTCACACCAGAGACACATCGATCCTGCCGATCGACCGCTTCCATTTCTCCATGTTCCTCCTCCGTGATAATCTCTTAATTAGGAGAGTCTAAATTAACCAACTGGAAAAGAGCATTATGGACTTTTTGCTTCCCGAATGTCTCTTTTCAGACGTGCAGTACTTTCTACTATGGGTTTCATTACATTTACTGACACAAAACATTCTACGTGTTCTCTGGCGTTACATCACAGTCTCCTAACTGGACAAAGCCCAAACTGCTGTCTTTATTTTGGTGCCAACACGCATCTTATTCTGGACCAAAATCAGCGTATCAACAATCCCAACCCATGAATGAAACATCTTCAAACACACCTCCACTCTTTGGCTCTTCACTGGGAGTGTGTGTCGGGCGATTGTATCTCCATCGTTTACAGATTCATGAATTCTGTTTGTCGCTCTCCTGCAAACCCCACGGGCCTGAAGATAAGGGGGATCGTTTACTTTGTGGCTTTCACATGGTGAAGCAATGAATTGCCTTATCTCTTAATATCAGCCACACTAAACAATGAAGCATGGATGTGTGCAGCCGGTGCTGAGCGGTTGGTTAAAGGTACAACAAGCCAAAGAGGTGGCAACCGACTACTGTGAAGAGGGAAAGTGTTTTAAAGCAAAGTGAATCAACTTTGATCCAGTTCATGAAAAGCTAATTACAGTGCGCTCAGACAGAAACAGACAAATAAAGGAAAGGAATTAAATGGAAGACGCCATAGTGCGCCTCATAGTTTTGATTGACATGTGTCCACTGCCGTTAATGGAGACAACAAATACAACAATCTGCTGATTACCACAATCTGATCACCAAAATCTGATTACTTCGCTCATTGCTGTGTCAACTGTCAGTTGAAAGGAGGAAATTGTAAAAAAAAAAAAGAAGTAGTTTCAATTAACCCGGACCAGGTATGAGTATTTGGATGATAAAAAACTAAATCCCTTGCATCTGAAGTCATTCCAGCGACACATAAATGTAACTTAGAAGTAAATAACGGCCGGTATGATTAAGTAATCATTGTAAACATGAGTTTGTGTCTCAATCTCTAGTTTCAAGTCTTCTTCAATACAGCATTCCTTTAGTAAATTATGGTAATTCAGAGTCAAACAGACCATAAAGCAGGGGACGCTTTACCAGAGACGTATACAGCATCTCCTCAGTCCAAATATGGTCACTTCCTGTTCCACTGGTTGCAAAAAAACATGATGACGACGGACAAAAACCAAGACGTAGACGGACAAAACCGCTGTCCACGAACCAATGGTTGTACGTTATTCATCATTTTGTAAAGTCACATTATTTATTGATCGATTCTATATTCAACCCATGACAAGTTACGGTTACGTTATCCTGCAGTATGGTCCCATCGATCCATTAGGTCCTCACACTGTGTTCATGGTATCGATAACCTTCATCGACCTCCACCAACTGGATCAGCAGCAACAAACACTGATCTTCTTGACCCTGCAGGCTGGAACCATTACAACCAGTCCAGTTGATCATGAGACCACGTCTATTGATTAACACTCCTCTCAGCCTCCCACTGATCATCCGTTCTTATCCAGGGTCCACTGGAGGTCTTCCTCCTTGAAGCCAGAGACCAGATTTAACCACCGCTGAGGCTCGAGGGCCGAAGGGAAGCAGAGACGACCCATAACTCACACATCACACGTGGACAGGGATAATATATCACTTTAATGCTCTTTCGTCTGGCTGCTGTTTGATCTTATTTGTTCCCGTAGCTATGAACCAGGATGATCTTCATCTGTCAAAAAGCCTTGAATGTCGATATTTTTAATTTCCAGCTTTCCTGGGAGACTAAAAGCAGCAAGTCAATCTTTGTAGTGCAGGACACACCCAGACCTCTCGCACCTTTCGCAAGCATCTCCACAACCAGGCATTTCCCATCAGCTTCTGATCTAGAGAGACTCGTCTATGCACTAATATCGTCCAGGCTGGACGACTGGATCTCCCTCCACCGAATGTTTCCCGTCTTCAACCAACCCAAAACGCTGCTACCCAGTTATTAAAAGATCCAATAAACGAGAGACGTCACCTCGATCCCTGCCTCCTCACACTGGAACTCTTCTTAATCGTCTACGCATCTCTTCATGGTCCCGCCCCTCCCATAGGCGTATACTTACGATATTTTACGATTTTTTGTGCGTTTTCCTGCCGAAAGTCAATTTCAGCCCATTAGAAGCAAACAGTCTTTTTCATAATAAACATGCGTCTTCAAAGGAAACCCCCCAGTGGGTTTTAAGCAACGGACCTAGTTAGATGAGTTTCGGCAAAGATTGTCGTCGACTACATTACGAGAGTTACGTGAGAAATAAATCTTTATTTTATACTTTTATACTATCTTTATACTTTTTGTTCAAGATTACGTTAATAATATATTAAATAATTATTTGGGATATCTACGATTTACGATTGTTTTTTGTAAGTATAGCCTTTTCTTTAGCGAAGGCCGCGATACAGGCTGAGGTTGCCGATGCCTTTAATATGCAACTTTTATTCTTCTTCTTTTGACTGTGTTTAACCTGTTTTATCCAATTCCTTAGGGGTTCGTTTGTGTTTAAACTCGTTTCTATTTGTATCTTATTTTACCTTTTTCCATGCACAGAAATTGTTTAAATTGCTGGTGTGAGTAAGCTTGTATACCTCTTTGTGAAAATAACTTTGGTGCAAACCTCTTTATATATATATATATATATATATATATATATATATATATATATATATAATGTAAACCTTCTGTCACAGCCAAGCTGACGGTGCTGTAAATCCATTTATCTTCGTCTTTATCTCTGTTCGCTTTAGCCAGTGAAGCTTACTGCCAATTTGCCTCTTCGTCTTCCTCATCCTCACTGTGGTGTGCAGGTTTTGGTTGCTTGGTAACGGTAGGTGGACAGGGGAGCATCTCCCCATGCACCTTGCACCAAAAGGATTTTCCACATGTCTTTAGGAACCGAAGGATGTCTACCAGCTTAGAGCCACGAGCCTCTGATGTCCAGGTGTTCCTATCAATAGCACACTACAGGTACTATATGTACTATATATATATATATATATATATATATATATATATATATACTATATAACGAGCGATATAATGACAAGCATCCAGGAACATGTGTGGCGAATGATTCCTGTCTGCTATGAAGCAAAACCTTACAGTCAATTATTCCAGTAGTTCCCTTGCAGGAGCAAGAACATTCAGAAATGTCACTGGAAAGGAATCCCAACTCCTGATGACTCCTGTTATGTAGAACGTGGCATTACATTTGCTAAAAAAGCAGCTAATGATGGCAGTCAGTGGGGGACATGGAAGCCCATTAGTGTCGAACATATTTATTATATATTATTGACACTGCAGCCCTGCAGGCTGAATTCTGAATCACTGCACATGTTTTAGTTTTGCCTCCAAACTATTCAAACTCCTGGATGTACAAATAGCTTCAGAGTTTGAATAGATACCAATAAAAGCTAATAGATTCATAATTTAAAAAAAAAACAGTTGTAAAATAATACTTTTAATACATTTAAAAGTGCAATGATGTCAGTCAAGTGTGCCAAACGTTCAATGCAGAGCAGCGAGATCTTAAATAGCATATAAAACACTATACTGTATGTTTCCTGATTTGTTTAATAACAATACCTCATGTTGATTTCAGTATTTTGTCACATGCATCAAGCAAAGTTTGAGGGCGAGAGAAGTCACTGCGATGTCACCCATGGGTTTGGTGACCCCTGGCTCAGCCCTTTGGACGTCACCTTCTTTGGTTTTTGACCACCGTCATCTTAACTTCTTGTGTGACAAGAAAAGCTGAATGAGACTTTTAGGCAAACCAAAAATGTTACAATTAACTTTCCTGAGCTGAAAACACACCGTGAAATAGTAAAAGTTGTAAGACTAAAACTGGACAACGCCCTGATACTGCCTGTCAATCAAAAGGAAGCCCCGCCCTAAAGCATGCGCCGCTTTACTAAAGGCCTATTATCAGACCACATCTGTCTTTGGTTAAATCTAGTCGGTAATTCGCAGAAGAATTAAGGATTAAGAACACAGACAACCTCTGAAAATCCCACAAATCCCTGGTGGTCTCCTGGTGAATCCATTCCAGTGTGAACGAACGTCGTTTTATTCCAGCAGTACAGTGAAATAATGAGTGAACAGATGACTTCCATATGGACCGGGCTCACATTAAAAGCTTCCTTTCAATCCGCAGTAACAACTCTCTGGAGGTCGTCCAGAAATGTCGGAGCGGGATTGAAAATGTTGCCGCTGAGCGGACATTAATTGCTCCGGGATTCCGTGTTGTCGTAAACACGCGTGTTGATTTGAACACGAGCTCCAGCAGCACGAGGTCTCAGGCGTCGACGCCGCTTTCAATGAAAAATATGCACATTTGCTGACTTGATATTCTAACCGCTATTTTAAAACAGAAAATCAAGAGTCAAAGCACTCTGAACAAATAGTCTTCTGGAGCTCAAACACGAGTCTCAAAGGATTTGGAATACTGGATGAGTGTCATTTCAAGCATTTAATGTACTTTTCAGAACATTTCTGCCAGATTGTTTTGTCTTTAGAAGTAGATATATATATATCTAGTTATGTCCAGTTATTTTTAACCATGGCTTCATCCACATCTGGCCCACAGTAGCCTTTCTAAAAAAAGGAAAAGTGTTAATTCATTACAACCTGTTCTCTGCGTGAGGAGGAAACCTCATTTGCAGGTGTGTGGATTGTCTGGAAGGCACACGTCTCATTGCAAAGAGAAGTTAAGTCATCTCTGACCTTTATCGGCTGCTCTGGATGGGAAAGTAAGAAAAAGGACCTTTTGCAGAAAAGTGCTCCTGCGGCTTGATAAGGTTACGGAAACGTGACGGATCCCCACTGAAAAGGCTGCGCGCCGTTGGGAATGTGCGTCTTCTAGAGGACACTCTGTGCAAGGTTAAGCTCTGTGCTTTTTGGGTGTAACAATTAGCATAAGGAGTTCAAATAAAAACCTTTTCTTTCGCTGCAGTTATGTTAAAAAAGCCTCCTCGTAATGTCAGAAACGTAAAACGCCGGAAGCAGAGATGACTTAAGACGCTGAAATATCCTCAGACTGGTTGCACACCATTTAAATCCACAAGGATTGACCCAGAAGTTCAGACGAGACCAATGCCCAAACACTTCATCCGGTTTGTATTTACTTAATGGCATAAAGGACTCAGATATACTCTAGAAAGACAGTTTTCTCTGGTAGAAAAACCATAAAGCCTCTAAAAGTAGCTACTCTAAATAAATGAAACATTTGGCACGGCCGTTCTCACTCGGGGTCATTTATACCATGTGTTTATGTGCTTTAGCCACTTAGCAAAATTGGTTCAAGCTCTGCTTTACGTTCACGTCGATGCGACACATTGAGTCCCTGTATTCTGAGTCAAAAGGCAAACGGCAGAGCGAATGAATTATCTAAGTATTTATGACGGCGTGTCATCTGTTCAATCTCTCCTCTGATTAACTGGCTTATTCCTCTCTAATTATAATTATTATCTCCTGAGGGAGATAATGAGATCGGTCATGTGTGTGTGTGTGTGTGTGTGTGTGCATCACTATGTCTGTCCACGGCTAATCTGGCATCCTGCTGCATAATATTTTTGGGTGCACATTTATGGCTGCATGCTAAAGGGCCTCTCGTGGTTTTTGCAGTGGCTCACACCCCCAAACGCCTTTTAACGAGTTCAATCAATGCCGTGACCGTTGCAGACACACCTGGCGGAGACCTGCACTCTGCTGAGAGAACCTACATTTTGTCATTCACACACCACTGTAGTGCAAAGAGGACAGAGAGAGAGAGAGATGGTGGGGTCTCAGGGTTATCCCCACTACCATGATACTGAACGCCAGAAACTATATATACTACATACTGAATTACACTAGATATAATGTCGTATGTGCACGATTATTTAACCTTCCGAGCAATAACAAGGATTCTATTAAAAATAAGCTGCTCCATTCATCATTATTGAACACCGATAAGATCGTCCTATTCAGACGTGAGGACACGGAGGGAAATAAATGGAGATTAAGTTTGCAATCGGCCACTACGAAGTAAACATTATACGTCCGACTCTTATCTCGGTGAAACACGGGTTCTGTGTTTAGAAACAGTAAAAGGTCGGGAGAATAATGAGTCAAGGCTGGGCGGGTATTTACAGAGATAAAGTCATCGCGTACACCCCCAAAAACAAAGCATTTTTCATCACAATGCCCTGTTGCTACTTGCCATTTGACCCCCTGAACATTATTCAGTAAATGTCTGCAGTAGTTACTGTACGCAGGATAAATGGCTCCCTCTGTATTCTGTGAGACGTGAAAAGAAAATTGAGAAGGTCACGGTTTAAGTAGACAAAAAACAGGAATAGCAAGGGTGAAGATCTATGAGCAGAAATGTGCTCTGTACTAAAAAAGATTTGAGCCACTGAGGGGCTTAAAGAATGCAAAGACTTCAAGAATAAAGTGGTAATTCTTTGAGAAAATCTTCAAATATTCTATTGAAATTGCAAGAATTCCCCACGTTGTTCTTTGTGTGTTGAACAATATTTCACTTTGAACCGAACTATGTGACACAAAAGCACACAATGATGGATATTCTTGCTTTTTCTTCTTCTTATAAACATGGAGCGAGACCCGCACACTGCCATGATTTGGAGGACTTACTTGAGTACATGTGTGGAGCCGTTGATCTGCGTGGCCGTGCACGGAGCGCCGGACCCCAGGATGGACGGCCTGCGGTACCTCTTCCTCCCGCAGCACAGGATGATGAGGAAGGCACGGCGGAAGGACTTGTTGAGGAAGGCGTAGAGGATGGGGTTCAGCATGGAGTTGATGTAGCCCAGCCACAGGCAGGCCGCCCACAGCTTGTCCGGCACTGTGTAGTCTATAAAGGGGTCCACCACATTGGTGATGAAGAACGGCGCCCAGCAGAGGCAGAAACACCCCATGATGATGCACAGCGTCTTCGCCGCCTTGGTCTCAGTCCGCATGCGGTGGTTGCGCTGATGGGCAGCGGAGTCCGTGCCGGCGCCCGCCCGCTGCAGCATGCTGATCTGCAGGGCGTGTGCGCGGGCCGTGACGTAGATCCTCTGGTAGGCCAGCACCATGAGGACCAGCGGGATGTAGAAGGCCACCACGGAGCAGGTGAGGGCGTATGGCTTGTTCACCATGAAGACACAGGACGTGGAGTTGCTGCCCTCGCTGTGGCTCCGCTCCTCGATCTGGTGGAAAAGAAGTCACGTGAGAGGGGGCGGTCAGACGGAGCAACTCGAGCCAAGATTCAGATCAATGAAACGGATGTGTTCACAGCGTGTTGTCGCATTTTCAGCTTAAACTAATCGTCATAGAAAAAGAAACAAGGGACCTCATGCCACCTTCTGCATTAAAATGCAGACTCTGTAGTTGGGACGAGAGTTTGGATTCGGAAGCGCTCTGCTTTCCATTTGTAGTCCAAGTAGTCCAAGGACACTTTGACATCCACGAGGACTGGTTTGAACCGCCGATCTCACGATTGGAAACCGATCGCCAGAGGCCCTTTACCAGAGGCCATTTATCAGAGGTTCTTTGCCAGAGCCTCTTTACCAGAGGCCCTTTACCAGAGGCCATTTACCAGAGGTTCTTTGCCAGAGGCCCTTTACCAGAGGCCCTTTACCAGAGGTTCTTTGCCAGAGGCCCTTTACCAGAGGCCATTTATCAGAGGTTCTTTGACAGAGGCCCTTTACCAGAGGTTCTTTGCCAGAGGCCCTTTACAAGAGGCCATTTATCAGAGGTTCTTTGCCAGAGGCCCTTTGCCTGAAGCCCTTTACCAGAGGCCCTTTGTCAGAGGCCCTTTGCCAGAGGCCCTTTACCAGAGGCCTTTTGCCAGAGGCCCTTTACCAGAGGCCATTTATCAGAGGTTCTTTGACAGAGGCCCTTTGCCAGAGGCCCTTTACCAGAGGCCTTTTCCAAACTCTCGTCCCAACTACCAGAGGCCATTTATCAGAGGTTCTTTACCAGAGGCCCTTTACCAGAGGCCCTTTGCCAGAGGCCCTTTACCAGAAGCCCTTTGTCAGAGGCCCTTTACCAGAGGCCCTTTGTCAGAGGCCCTTTACCAGAAGCCCTTTGTCAGAGGCCCTTTGTCAGAGGCCCTTTACCAGAAGCCCTTTACCAGAGGCCCTTTGTCAGAGGCCCTTTGCCAGAGGAGCTTTGACAAAGGCCCTTTGCCAGAGGCCCTTTGCCTGAAGCCCTTTACCAGAGGCCCTTTGTCAGAGGCCCTTTGCCAGAGGCCCTTTACCAGAGGCCTTTTGCCAGAGGCCCTTTACCAGAGGCCATTTATCAGAGGTTCTTTGACAGAGGCCCTTTACCAGAGGCCTTTTGCCAGAGGCCCTTTACCAGAGGCCTTTTGCCAGAGGCCCTTTGACAAAGGCCCTTTGCCAGAGGCCCTTTGCCAGATGCCCTTTGCCAGAAGCCCTTTGTCAGAGGCCCTTTACCAGAAGCCCTTTGTCAGAGGTCCTTTACCAGAGGCCCTTTGTCAGAGGCCCTTTGCCAGAGGCCCTTTGACAAAGGCCCTTCGCCAGAGGCCCTTTGCCAGAAGCCCTTTACCAGAGGCCCTTTGTCAGAGGCCCTTTACCAGAGGCCCTTTGCCAGAGACCCTTTACCAGAGGCCCTTTGACAGAGACCCTTTACCAGAGACCCTTTAACAGAGGCCCTTTGTCAGAGGCCCTTTGTCAGAGGCCCTTTACCAGAGGTTCTTTGACAGAGGCCCTTTACCAGAGGCCCTTTGCCGTCAGACCGGTATATGGTTCTGAGATGTTGGTTCTGAGATGGCCTATGCGTAAAAGCGAGTATGTCCTGTCCAGTCGGGCTTTTGGAGATCCATGAAGGAAAGTCTATGCAGCATGTTCTCCTGAATCACTCAAATGCCACTTGCATGACGCCCAAGGTCTGCTGCTGACCTTTCAATGCATCAAATCTATAGTCTATTACATACAGGCAAACTTTTAAATACTCAAGTAAAGTGCACGCCTCAAAGTTGTACTGAAGTAGTAGTGACAGTTGACAATGTATTTTTTATAGCGCCCAGTTTTAAAGTTATACTAAACAGCGGCAGACTTCTAGACTTGAACCATGTGATTTGCTGTTAAAAACCACAGACCGTGATCCCTGAACCAATCAGGGCTGTGTATTCCACAAGGCCATGAAAACAGCAGGAGCCAGTAAAAAGATAGACTTGTACGTGTGTCTCCAGTGGCTCCGGAGTTCTGGTTGTTTTGTTCGGTTCCTTGAGTTGCTGTTTGTGCCAAAACCGACTGGCTGCTCCGAATATTCAACAGCTCTAATTGGACCCAAAGAGAACAGCGCTCACTTTAGACTGCTGTTGTGCTGTAAACATCTGTGTGTGTGTGTGTGTGTGTGTGTGTGTGTGTGTGTGTGTGTGTGTGTGTGTGGGTGTGTGTGTGCCAATGCTGCCAGAGACGAGCCAGCCAGTCCTCCTGATGACAGTCAGCTCGGCAGTAACTTTTGCTGGCATTCAGATAAAGGCAGAAAAGGGCGAGCGAGGTCAATGGTGGCTGGGGAGTCTCTCTCTCTGTCTTTTCTCTCTCTCTTCTCTCTCTCTCTCTCTCTCTCATGCTTTCTGTAAAATGTTCAGTTATGTAAACTGTATACTGCATATATTCATGGTCAGGCAAATGTTATTCCATGTTTATCTTTTTTGGGAGAATTTGTTCCTTCTTTATCTTGTAAGTGAGATTTTTTTTTCATATTGCATTTTTTCAAAAAGTAAGAAACTCCTTCAAATTAAAAGCCTACAGGGCGAGATAACAAAACAGCGAGGATGGTGAAGAACAGAAAAACAAAATATAGAAGTTACAAAACAGAAAGTTTACGAAAAGTGAGGAAATATAAGCGAGTCTTGAGAAGTGATGAAATGAAATGAAAAATGCTAACTGAATGTGGCTTATCTGTTAGTGAAATCATTCTACTTTCATTTGAAGAGACTTTAAGTTACTGTATGGACACAATAGAGGCTTCAATGTCTCTCTCTCTCTTTCTCTCTCTCTCTCAGCTCAATCTTCACCAGCGGCGTATTATGATCATATAAACGTTCATTTAAAACTATTTCTTGGCTCCGTCCCCGTCTATATATGGAACCAACGCAGGTTCTTTGGTGAATCCCTCCCCCCCCCCCCCCCCCCCCCCCGCGCCGAAGGACTCACCAGGTGGTCGATGCCGATGCTGTTCCAGCCCTGCATGATGGGCAGGAAGGAGATGACGGTGGGGATGACCCAGCAGCCGCCGATCATCAGCGCCACTCGCAGCGGCGTCATCTTGTTCTGGTAGACCAGCGGCTGGCAGCAGATGGCGTAGTACCTGCAAGCCACGGGAGAAGAGAAAGCCAATCAATGTACCATGTATACCATATATAGCATATATAGCATATATAGCATGCTCTACTGTATGTAGACATGTATAACCCCCAGCTCGTTCACCCCGCTCAGCTTCAGCCAATCGGCTTGTAGCTCCGTCACTGCGAGCTAAACGCTCAACAAAGTCACGACTGTTTGCTGTCCTGGCTCCTCATTGGTGGAATGAGCTCCTCGTTGACTTCAGGACAGCAGGAAGTCTCTACATCTTCCACCGTGAACTAAAAACACATCTTTTTCGACTATACCTTGAATAAGGAAGGTAGCACTTTGTAGTTTAACTTTATTGAAGACATTGTACTTTCTTGATTCTTGTTGTTCTGAGTTTGTCCTCATGGTTGAATCACTTATTGTAAGTCGCTTTGGATAAAAGCGTCAGCTAAATGAAATGTAATGTAATGCAATACTTTTTTAACTTGTTCAAGAAGTCAGCGAATTATGGAAGCCCATTTCAGCCAGTAAAAGAAAATACTGAGATAAAAAGTCTTAATTATGAGATAGAGAAGTCAAAATGATGAGATAGAAAGTCAAAATGATGAGATAAGAAAGTTGAAAATGATGAGATAGAAAGCATCAGTTCTATTTTCTATTTCATAATTTCGACTTTCTATCTCATAATTATGACTTTTTATCTCTTTTCTTTTACTGGCAAACATGGGCTTCCATAGCTAATAGACCGTAGTAAGATGGTGTCTCAGGGCCATTAAAGGTAAAAACAAAACAAAAAAACAAAGCCAGAGGAGGAGGGCAATATTTAGAGCAAAAATACTTAATTAATCTCTGAGATAACTATGTCATAATTTTGCGGGGGGAAAACTCCTGAATAATTGTTTACGATTTTATTTTTGTTCCAAGAACCAAATTGCTTGACCTTGCAAGGTTTGATCCATTTGTCACACCACAGACACCACGATAAACTACTGAGGTAACGACCACTGCCACAATCCAAAATCATTCATTATCAATATTACAAGTTATTTAGGTTCATAAACGTTTTTAAACGTGTACGTATCGCTCATCCAGGACGTTGGCCTCGCTCGGAGGTGAGAGAGGAGATTGAAAACAGGAATCTTTAGGATTTATCTTAAAATATAAATAAAATGTCTAACGAGAAAAGAGATATGAGCATTATGTTTATAACAGAACACATAAAGAACGTAAAAAAAAATGTCTATGCATCTGCAGGACCGTGCCATAACAACACCCGAAGCAACGAAATGCAGCCACCACACACACACACACACACACACACACACACACACACACACACACACACACACACACACACACACACACACACCACCATCACAATATTTTTTACATTTTTTGCCGTAAATTTCTCACTTTAATCTCCGGGTTTTTTTATACCTACAATAGCCCCAATATGTCATCAAGCCTGAAGCCGTCAAATAGAAATGACTAATAAAACACAAGTTATAAATAAAAGAGAACTTGTTCATCAAATGAAATGGCAAAGATTTAGCGATTGTTTTTTATTCTCCTTTTTTTTTTTTTATCACTAAAATCTGCAGCCAGACAGAATCAGGGCCGTAAAGGAGGAGCGATGCAGAGAGGGAAATAAAACACAGTTTCCTGCTGTCTCTCTTCCTTCTTAATGAGCGCTTTTGGAAAGACAAGAGGGTGTTTTGCTGCCAATGCATTTGCAAACATATGCTAACCACCAATAATTACGCAATAGAACCCCCACTTCACCCTGTATCTGTCTCTCAATCCGTCTCTCATCCACCATCTACGCCTATTTCCTTCTCTTTTGACCTCCACCTTTCAAACAATCAGCAGTTATGTTATCTTCAGCTAAAGTAGAGGATGAAAAGAGGTAAATAACTGTTCTGACATTATCTGAATGAATGTCTCTTCGTAGATATATATATATATATATATATATATATATATATATATATATATATATATATATATATAAACCAAATCCTTGTTCTGTGGAGAACATCCATGTTTGACGACAAACTACAATATTTGAAGGTGGATTTTTTAGCCTGCAAGAGAGCTTTTGATGTTTAAAATGTATTTTCTCTTCCTTTGAAGAACCTTTTGAAGTCAACAATCCCTCCGTCCCAGATCTGTCTCTCTGCTCTTGTCCACTTCCTCCCCATGTTTTCACTTCGATGCTTCCGAGCCGAGCAGCTTAGCCTCCGTCGCTCTGTCTTTTGAAATGAGAAACAAACCGGATTCTGCTTGTTTTCCAGCGATCCATTACAGCGGGATTATGAGAGCGAGCACTTCTTAAACTCTTATTTCTCTTTGTATCCGTCTCATTCACTTGGTAACTTACTCTCTACCGCACACACACACACACACACACACACACACACACACACATGCCCTCTGTGTGTGTGTGTGTGTGTGAGCATGATATCAAACAATGCAGCAGGAAGCAGCATGCTGCCGGGCGGCGATAGCGCCGAGACGACGCTGGCGCTGAACCGCATGAATGGGATGGCAATGGTGAGAGAGAAATACTGTGAATGAGCACCCGGGAGAGGGGGAGGGAGGGAGGGAGGGAGACGGGGCGTGAAAAGAGAGGAAGAAGAGATAGACGAAGAGAGAAAATAAAAAAGATGACAAAAAAAAGGGAAGCGAGGGGAAAGAAGAGGAAGTAGGAATAAAAAAAGAAAAGAAGAAGAAGAGAAACAGGAAACAGAGGAAGGAAGGGGAGGATAAAAAACAGAATGAGTGTCGAGAGAAAGAAAGAGAGAGAGAAAGAGAGAAAAAGGAAAAAGAAAGGGATTAATCCCCATTAAAAGGGCAAATGACAGATGCTGCATTTCTGAGTGTTGCAATTCCTCAACATCTGCAATTTTACTGGCATGATCAATGTGTGTGTGTGTGTGTGTGTGTGTGTGTGTGTGTGTGTGTGTGTGTGTGTGTGTGTGTGTGTGTGTGTGTGTGTTTTTACCTGCCGCATAATGAGGACCAAAAGTGTTTTATCCAACATAGTGAGGACTTTTTTCTTAAGTGTTTTTATTACTTTCACTTTTTCTATGACGCAGTTGTTTAGTTTTAATATATTCATGATGTTTTTAATGCATTATGGAAAGCATTTTGATTCGCCTGGCCTATTAAACTATTATATTTTGTTGTTGTTTTTTTTCGAGTACAAACCTCGTCAGGTAATTTCTCTCATTTTAACTCTTGATCTTAAATAATAATGAAGCGACCCAGCAGACTCGTCTCGTCCAAACAAACACAACCAGACTCAGAGCAGATGGAGCGAGCTGTCAATCAAGTGCATTGAGAACAGCTCTAATCAGGCACCAGGAGTGGAAACACCTGGAGAACACCTGGACTATCTCTCCCTTCAGATAAATACTCTGGCTGCGGTCGAATAGTCCAATAATGACCTCCTAACGTCTAACCCTAAGCACTTTTCCTTAACCTCTGTGGAAAACGTCACGGGGTTAAGGAAAGATGGGAAGGAGAATTCATAAGGAGTTCGGAGAAGACAACCGCGGTGTTTGGCAAATCCGACTCCACTTTCACTAAGCGACGTAGTTATGATGCGACGGCAGGCGCATGTTAGTGACGTCAGTCTGTAGCCAGCGGTGAAACTACAATGTTCTGAAGAAGGACTACAAAAAGCACAGTTTAGATACTTCGTCCGTCTTCTTACAGTGTTGCGTCATAACGACATAAACAACCCGGTTCATAGTATTACTTTAATAACGAGGTTGGAATAGAAATGAACGAAGGAATATGAAAGTGAAACCAACGTACAAAGCTACTAAACTGTCTCTTTGTTCAGTTTCAAACATGCTGAATTAAATACGTTATCCCACAAACGATGTGTGTCATATATGTGTGTCTCATATCCCTTTATGTTGTTATGGTTTATTTACATGCAGATTATAATCTGATCATAAAAATATGCATACAACAGTTTATGAAACATCACACGACTCGTGTTGACTTGATATGTTTTATTGTAATGTGACAAAATAGTTGATTAAAAAGATGATAATCAGAAACATGACTCAGACTGAAGAGCTCGTCCAGTTTAACTCTTTCACTAAAGCTTCTGTAACTGAAGTCAAATAAAATAAAAGAGTGAGGCTGAAGCTGCAGTTCAACACCAGATAGAATATCAAATACGTCAGTTTGATCACTTTACAGCATTTTTCAGCAACGTAACGTTTGTAGTTCGCCAGCAGGTTTAACAGATTATTGAAAGTGTTTCCAAGTTACAGCAACGGTTATTTACATGATCTGCGTTTGTCGGTCATGATCGTTTGTTCTCGTGAACGGCCGAATGATACGTCACTTTAAATGTTGCCGCCGCAAGGAATTGTGGGTCGGCATTATCTCCTTTCCTTTCGTAAGGAAGGTCCAGTGGTTCCTATGATAAAGGAGATAAATTAGGAAGCATTGAAGCTTCTTTCCTTTGCGTTTGGACAATTCGACCGGCACTTATCATGGCGGCCACTGAGGTACTTCCGGGTCATTTCACTCAGTTAGGAAGGTTCCTAACCAAAATGGACTATTCGACCGCAGCCTCTCTCTCAGGAGCTTAGTGGAGCCTTTTCACCTCAGTTTTGCTTTAAAATAATCACATATTTCACTTCTTTCCTGCAGCGCTATTTATGTATTAGTGTTCATGTCTTTCTTGTTTTTATATCTACATTTATAGTTGTTTCACTCAGACGTGTAGCATTACCGCAGAGCTGTAATCCAATATCCTTTCACATGCACACACACTTACACACACATACACACAATTACATTAGTTTTCTTTTCTTTCTTTCTTTTTCATTTGTTGTCTGTCTTATGCATATTTCATTTTATGTTTGTAATCTTGTAAAATTTTAAATATGATTTAGGTGGAGGCTTCAAATAATCCCAGTTGGCTTCTTGCCTCTTCCTGCACTGTGATATTCATTTGTCTCTGTTGTGTTTGTTTATTTTTTTAAGTTTATTGTTTGAATTGTGCAAAATAAAAATAAAAAAATGAATAAAAGTTAGATGGTTTTGGTGTGAGGTGCCTTGTTTTTGGATCAGTCGGCAGTAGAGCCGTCTGCCTCCTCCTGAATATAAAGGGACAAGATGGCACTCTGCTGTTGATCTCTTCAAAGAAATATATATATATATATATATATATATATATATATATATATATATATATATATATATATATTTGGTGCTTTTGAGCCTGACAAGCAATGTGTCTTGACCGGGCTGATCAAGATGATCTCTGCAACTCACACCAAAACAATCTCGATTGATAAAAAGCACGACAGGCTGAGGTGAACTGTCTCTTTGTTTTCGGCTCACGCAACAAACCCACTTGGTTTGGGTTTAAATGAGTACAGTAGAGACGTGACTGGGGTTCGGAGCGTCTGGAAGTTCTGCACAAACTAAAGTAAAACAAGTCAACGTCGACTGTTTCAAACGAGACATGAACAGCGGTTTCCGTAGCATCTCCCCTCCCACACGCCTTACGCAGACCTTCTCGCTCTTTAAACTACTAACTGACTTCTTTCACTCGCTAATCCAAATATTGATTCATCACAAGAATGCTCGTGAGGTCATTTAATGAAACAACAATCCATAACGTCGTGGCAGCTTTCCTCTGATGGAGGTTCTAACACCTAGAGCCGTTTACACATCTGTATAACCCTTGTTCATCCTCAGGGGACACATCTGTATAACCCTTGTTCATCCTCAGGGGACACATCTGTATAACCCTTATTCATCCTCAGGGGACACATCTGTATAACCCTTATTCATCCTCAGAGGACACATCTGTATAACCCTTGTTCATCCTCAGGGGACACATCTGTATAACCCTTATTCATCCTCAGGGGACACATCTGTATAACCCTTATTCATCCTCAGAGGACACATCTATATAACCCTTGTTCATCCTCAGAGGACACATCTATATAACCCTTGTTCATCCTCAGAGGACACATCTATATAACCCTTGTTCATCCTCAGAGGACACATCTGTATAACCCTTATCCTCAGAGGACACATCTGTATAACCCTTGCTCATTCTCAGAGGACACATCTGTATAACCCTTGTTCATCCTCAGGGGACACATCTGTATAACCCTTGCTCATCCTCAGAGGACACATCTGTATAACCCTTCTTCATCCTCAGAGGACACATCTGTATAACCCTTATCCTCAGCAGTATTAAAGCTACTCCTGCCGTCAGTCTCTCTGTTGGTGTGTAGCTGCCTCCCCTGCTCCGGTCCCACCTCATTACCTTACTTGCGGTGCGTGGCATTTCGCAGTAATTTGCAGAGGCTGTGTATACTGTGTGTGGTCTGCATGTGGCATTGGAAAAGAAAAAAGGTCAAGAGGCCCTTTCTGGTTGAGTCGACCAGACAGACGTGTTGAAAGGTTGCAGAGTGGATTCTTTAAGAGTGGATGCGGAGGGCTGATGACCCAATCCCCCAGAGTCTCCAGCACACGTATGAAGCCTTTGCATCGTCTGAATAGAAATGCAAAGGATGCATACTTGTGTTGGAGACTCTGGGGGATTGTGTGAATAGAAATGTCCGTCAACAAACATGCACAAAAGCACTGTATACACACACACACACACACACACACACACACACACACACACAGCCAGAAGCTCAAATACTTACAAAGAGCCAATAGTATGCATAGATGCACAAAGGCGCGCACACACACACACACACACACACACACACACACACACACACACACACACCTGGGGAAGATTAGAAGCAGACGGTTGAATGACCGCCAGCACTTTAAATGGACCCCGTTTCCTTTTGATCCACAAAACATTTCTCTCTGTTTATTTCTGACATTTTTATTCAGACGTTATTTACACGGACGCTGGTTTCCGGGAACGGCCAAAAACCCAAAAGCACGGCGCTGGCGTTCCACGTTCACGGGCCGCTGCGGGACATTATTATTATTATTATTTATTTATTCTTCACCTTCAAACAAAGCAGCTTTGTTAGAATAGCACGTACTATTACGCAAGACGTTCACCTGCACCCTCGACGGGAACCTTTTTTCACCATCTTTATTTTCGTGGATTTTGTTCTGCCCAGATGGGGATGTTGACCTTTTTGAATGTTGACTGCTGGGTCATTTTTGCAGAGATCATAAAAACCTCCGAAAATGTGCAAGATATTCAGAAAAAAAATGAGTCCGTGAGACTTATTTTGTTCAAATAACATTTCCGCACAAAACGAAGCAAACTGGAAACAGCTGAAGCCGATCAGCTGTTTCCAGGATGTCAGGATGTGACAGCCAATTTAAACAAGTCAAGGGGTGAAAAATACCATTTAGTTGTTTTAAGAAGTTAGTTTATATTCTCTTGGACTACTTAAGACACTTTAAGGAATCGCTTGTTTATCACCTGCGACCTCAAAATGGAGTCCCGATTGAAGCCAGGTGGACGCAGCCACCGACACGTCAGGACGGACGAGCGGCAGCACTCTGGATGTCGGGGTAAATAATTAAGAACCCAAGAAATAAGGTCAGGAATGTGATCTCTAGTGACACACGTCATCTAGCTCATTACACTGACTAAACAGCCGGGGCCCCGTCACGTCAGTCACCGGCTCCCTTTCCCTTCAGGGGACTCTAATCCGTGTCGACAGGTTTGTTTTTAGTCGCGGTGATACGGGAGGTGGCCGAGTCTCGTGCAGAGAAGTGGCATGAAGGAGAGAGCGAAGTGCAGAATGAACGCATCGAAGCGAGAGGCCGACTGGAGGACGTTTCCCTCGTGGCTCTCTGTCTCTGAAGCTTTCTGTGATCCCGGAGTCCTTCACGTGACCGCCGTGCTATGATTCCTATTCTCTGCAGACGCTGATCTCTTTCTATGTCCTTTCTTTTCTTTCTACATGAAGCTTCTCTCCTCTGTATCGACACATGTCTTCATCGCACAGTAAAGTCACAGCTGCATTCCACATGTGAATACGCCGTAGGATCGCCACTGCTGCTGTACATTTATAATGATCACACCAGCGTTTCCTTGACTCCGCCTCCCAGCCTTCGTCCAGCCTCGTTCTCTTTCACAAGAACAGAAAAAAGGAATATATATATATATATATACCGTACTTTTCGGGTTACAAGCCGCTACTACCTTCGGTCAGTGTCCCCGTTAGCTCCCCGCTGTAGACAGCTGGGGCTCCTGCTAGCGCTCCGTCACTTCCCCGCTAACTTTCGCTAGCTCCCTGAAAACCACCGAAGGTAGCGGGACCAGGCTCGACACCCGACTTGGGCAGAGGGGACGCGGGCAGTAGCAGCAGCAGCGGGCAGTAGCAGCAGCAGTGGCCGGTAGCAGCAGAAGCGCTAGCTAGCAGCGCTACTAGCAACGCTAGCTAGCAGCGCTACTAGCTTGCTACAGCGGGGACACTGATCAGCCGTAGGAGCGGCTTGTAACCCGAAAAGTACGGTATTTATAATATTGGATTCAGCTATAAGTGCACTTTACTACTTGTAGAGCCTAAGGATTTAAAATGTGGTAACTCTAGGCTGCCTTGAAAAATATGGCCGGGGACAGCAGATGAAAGCTAACCTCTCTGGCTAACTCTGGTGCATTGTTTGTCAATTGTTGGTACTGGTAAATTGATTTACCTGGGGAAAAAAATATATACACTCATTTAAAGACTCCTCTTTCCCAATGTAAGTCAATGGGGAAACAGTATTTTTGGGCCCAACACGTGACAGACCTGGACCAGTTGGTTTGTCCACCATTATGCCAGAAATGCCCGTCGTGTCCCGAGACTAAATGATCGTCTGATCACATGATCTCGCGAGAATCCAGCCGTTGTGCTGGGGGTGACTAACATGGTGAAACCAAAGCCAACTGGCAATGAACATGTCCTCCACTTAAACTGTGGCTTTGGAATTCAACTTTCCATGTATTTTTTATGAAAATGGGGATTCCTTTGAGTTAAGACTATTTTATTTACACACATATTTAAAAAAAAGTGTTCTAATGTGTCGCTTATTTCATATATAAAACGTACATAGTTGTAATAAAAGTAGAGTTCATCCAAATAGGAGAAACTCTTTATGTGATTATCTCTTTTATTTCTCCTTCTACCTAAGCTCTGTCGCTCTCAGCCTGAATGTCTCTCCGCCTCTTTGTGTTGGAGCATCCTCCTTGTGGCGGCTCTGGTATTTTTAGTCTTGATTCATTTCCATTCAGCTCTTTTCAGCAGCTTCAGCTGACGGTGGGTGAATGAGACGCGTTATCCTGCAGCTGTTCACTCACTTCCCGTGTTCTCTCCCTTTTATCTGTTTTTTTCTTCTCCATTTCCCCTTCTTTTCTCCCGGCGTCCCTCTCTTTTCCTTCTCTTTCTCCGTCGCGTACACAAGCTTATGTTGTCTGCCGGCCAAGTTCTTTCTCTCGCTGCTTTCAGCTTGTTCACCTCAGTGCTTTGGGGTTTTGGTTTTGGTTTCAGCAGCTGCAGTGACCTCTGACCTTCAAGGTCCGATGAGAGGAAAGCTACAATTAGCTCAAACTGGTTTGACTGGTCACATTAGTAAAAGCACAGGTGTAAAAGACCAATTAATTCTGGCTGAATACTTTGATTTCAGGGTCCTGGTATTGCGCATGCTGGCTCACTGTCACACCGTCATGGTTGACTGGGACACCTGAGCCATGGCTATTGTCTCATTGCTATAAATAACCTGTGCTTTTCCTGCTAAGATAAGTCAAAGTCAATATTTGATCAAGACAGAATACTTCAATCGAGGATTTAATAATGTTCCCAATTAACCAAAATGAGTGCAAAGAGACGAGTCAGCTACAACACAAGGGGCATCACAATTTTTGTCCCCTCTACTCTGCCCTCCGTCAAGTAAAAACTACATGGAACCGTGAAAAAAGTATTAAAATCTATTCAAAAACATTATTAAAATAACCAGATGTGACGCAGCAAATAGTTACATTTAATTAGACTTTTTTTTCTGAACAATAACGGTAGGAATAGTGACGAAAACTGAATAAATGGACTTAAAAAAATAATACAGTAAAAATACATGTGTTGTGATGATCGGCATCATCTGGCCAACTGAGAAAAAAATAAAAATAAATGTCATTTAAAAAATATGTGACATGTGTTAGTAAGCAATTTGATGAGATACAACCTGTCTGAATTTCCACAACAGCCGAAAATTACTGAAATCTACTGCTCTGAAGGCTTGGAGTGGCGTCCACCGCCATGAAGACAAACCGTGTGTGTCCCAGTACAGCATGGTGGCCATGTTTTTTTCCCCCATTGATGTTTACGCCATGTCGTGTTTCTGTAACGCTCCGTCAACAGCTCAGCAGAGCATTCGTTGTTTGGGGTCAGGAAGTATTTTCTACATGCAGTGACAGTATTTGACAGCAGTAAGAAATAAATAAAATGGCAATGTACTGGAAATGTTTGTCATTTTTTTGTTTTTCTCTAAATTCTTTTACATTATGAAGTCAAAGGTTTCTCATTGTTTCCTTCTGTGTTTATTCTCTTTCTCCTCCAGTGATGCAGTCGACAGATGCTTCCTTTTAGAGCTTCATTGTAATAATATATCAGGGAAATGTGTTGTTTTCTTCCCAGGTCTGTTATTTTCTAGTTTTGCTCTTTTTTGTGTGTGTTATTCAAAATGCTGGAAGCTACAATTGACATCAGCAGCCTTCCTGAGTTTGCTCTCTGCTCTTCCTTAAAAAGCATAAACATGTTGGAAGTGATTTTTTTTCCATCCAGTGTTTCACTCAGTTTGTCACCAGGAGCTCTAAAACATCTGGTTTGTGTTGTAGAGCCGTACCTTCTCCTAATGTTGTGCTATAAGTCAGAGTCATGAGATGGATGTTGCTTGCTCCAATAGTCTCCAATCAGTTCTAATAGTTCCCAATAGTCTCCAATAGTTTACAATAGTCTCCAATAGCTCCAATAGTCTCCAATAGTTCTAATCGTTTCCAATAGTCTCCAATCAGTTCTAATAGTTCCCAATAGTCTCCAATAGTCTCCAATAGCTCCAATAGTCTCCAATAGGTCTAATCGTTTCCTATAGTCTCCAATAGTTCCCAATAGTTTCAATAGTCTCTAATTGTTCTAATTGTTTCCAATAGTCTCCAATAGTTCCAATAGTCTCCAATAGTTCTAATAGTTTCCAATAGTCTCCAATAGTCTCCAATAGTTCCAATAGTCTCCAATAGTTCTAATCGTTTTCAATAGTCTCCAGTAGTTCCAATAGTCTCCAATAGTTCTAATAGTTTCCAATAGTCTCCAATAGTTCCAATAGTCTCAATGATTCCAACAGTCTCCAATAGTCTCCAATAGTTCTAATAGTTTCCAATAGTCTCCAATAGTTCCAATAGTCTCAATCATTTCAACAGTCTCCAATAGTTTCCAATAGTTCTAATCGTTTCCAATAGTCTCCAATAGTTCTAATAGTTCCAATAATCTCCAATAATCTGATGGTCAAGGTGCCCTCACCCAAGGGACCTAACCTCTGATGTTCCTTTGGTGCAACTCGGTTACTATAATTCGCGTGTTTGGCCTGATTTCGGCCTCTGGGACAGAACAACCTCTCAGGCCTCTTCTACTGGGATTGGCAGACTCCTGGACCTAAACATGGGCCATTAACAGCTGAACCGACGAACAGCCTGAGACGTTGTAGGCTCAGTTAAAGGACCAGGCTCGATCAATCATGCATACTTTACAAGGTTGCCGACTATTGTTTTTCCTAAAAGGCACTCATTTGGCTCATTTCCATTTCATTAATTTATATACAGTATGAACAAGTATTAGCAGTCTCTAGGGACTTTGCTAGAGTTGTAGAAATCATGCAAGGGCAAAATCCCCCTTTGGGGACTGGTTTGCATATGTCCCCTATCACTTTCCAGTTTCACCTTTAACTGTGTTCATTATGTCCTGTTGTCAGGTTCAAGATAAGAGAAGCTTTGAGTTGATGGAAATGATAATATGCTCATGTCGGTCAACTTGAATTGCCACCGCGGGCTTTCAGCAGAAAACTGTACGAGCCGGAGTGAAGGTTGTGTGTGTGCTACACATAGACTGTATATAAGAAGTGGACGTAGGCATTGTGGTGTCACCCATTGGTTTGTGGACTGCTGTTATGAAGCAACCTGTCAATCACCTTGTAGCCCCGCCCTTAAAGCGTCCCCTGATTTATGGTCTGTTTGACTCTAAATGACCATAATTTACTAAATGAACATCATGCTGTATTGAAGAAGACTTGAAACTAGAGATTGAGACATAAACTCATGTTTACAATGTTTACTGAGGGAATACATCAAGAGAAGTAGAGTCATTTATATAGACTTCTATACAACCAGAGGTGTCACCCCCTGGTGGTCAGGAGAGAGAATGCAGCTTTAACAGATGAAGCATAGCCTTTTATACAACCAGAGGAGTCACCCCCTGGTGGTCAGGAGAGAGAATGCAGGTTTTAAGACAAGAAGTGACAAAGAGGTTGGTCTACCCCTCTGCTTGATAACGCTTGTTGGAAATAGCAATGTAGAAACTACTAATTAGTGTTGAAAAAACTCTCAATAGTGTAGTTAATTAAGGAAAAGACAAGTTCAATGGTCAGCGGTTATGACTGCCCAGAGGTCCGTGATGCTTCCTGGTTTAATAAGGCTGCAAAATTGGTTTTGCATGCAAACAAGCGCTTTCTTTGTCTGTGCTCTAAATCCATAATTCTTTGTTTGTGTGTCACTGTGATAGCATTTATCTCTGCCTGCCAGATTAACTCCTAAACCGAGAAGAAGTTATGGATCCAAGTTCTGGTAATAAAGGAGGATTACCAAACAAATCCAATGCTGAATCTGCCAAAACTTTGTTTTAATCTTTAGTGAATTCGTGTCCGTTGTTCGGCAGAATGTGGGAGCTGGAATGTGTCCGTTTGGGTATTTAAGATATCCGGCATACATTCAAATACTCTGAGAGGAAAAAGTAAATCTGGGCTTTTCATTCATGGGACTCCAGACGTTGTCTTGCGTTTTGCTGCAACTGACTGACAGTTTCATTAGTTTGTCGTCTCATCCTGCAGTTTAACACGAGGACAGACTTTCATGCTCTGTTTCTGACAGTCTGTCTCTCACTTTTAATACAACCACAAACATGATTATAGTTCCCAAATGCCCTGTAATTAAAGCTTGAGGGCTTACGAGCTGCTCAACACATGAAAGTTGAACACTGACTGTCTTTTACTACACCTGTTCTTACAATAATGGAGCACCTTTCATTAATTATCACAGTACTTGACCACCGTTTTAATGAGAATTTAGCTTTTCCACAACTGTGAACATATGAATATGTGCCGAGTGTGTGGTCAAAAGCATTTACATTTTTAATGTAATCTCTTTTATTAGAGCTAATATTTATTCATGAGGACAAGATGTATGATAATGGGCACTTTAATTATGGTCTGTTATGCATTATATATCAGTTGCGTGAACCTTTCTCTATTGTATTTGAACTGTTCGGAAATGTTTAAAAAAAGGCTTTTTAAAGATAGTGAGACCAAAAACCTGGCTGTGTTTGCTCAGTTGGTTGAACTTAACTTCCTAATTGCTTTAAAAACAACAATAATTGGTAAAAAGGAATGTGCTCAAATAATGAGACAGGAAATGCCTAAAACAAAACAAGTACAAAACAGAAACACAATAGTGGACAGATTATTAAGATATGTTGCATATTTCAAATTCCTCCTCTTGTAGGGCTGATGAATATTTGGGAAAAGGAACTAGGTCTTACACTAGATGAATTCTGGTGGAGTGACGTTTTGCTCAGAATTAATACTACTTGTATTTGTGCACGTATGCGTCTCATCCAAGTCAAGGTTGTCTTCAGAATTCACTACACAGGGGCCAGGCTGAAAAAGCTGTTTCCTGAAGCAGATGAACTCTGTGTTAGGTGGTCTCAATCTCCAGCAGACCACACACACACTTTTTTCTCCTGCCCTAAACTACACTCTTTCTGGACATCCTTTCTTGATACCCTTTCTGCAGTCTTTAATATTCCTATGTCTCCATGCCCTTTGATTGCTATATTTGGTGTGTCTCCTGTTGTGGAGCTTGTATACATTTTTTTTGGAGGTTTGATCAATAAACATATAAAAAATTAAAAAAAGATATGTTGCATATTATAGCAGATTATATATATATTTTTTTTTAACAAAATAAGAGCATTCCATTAGTATCAAAGCACAAACAGAATATATGAATGCATTAGGGCTCTACCTCATTATTCTTTCATGGAGTAATCTAACTTGGATTAGTTGCCTGATGAAGGCGATTGCCTGGCTTTGAATCGGTAATGGAAGTCGAGCTCTTCCAGGATGCGGCGGCGGCTGAATGTACAGGAGAGTACAAAGCTCCTCCGGCCAGATAATTGAATGAAGAAACAATTTCCTCTCTCACTGCCGCTGAGCTTTGCATCTTTGGAGTGTTTAATTTGGAGAATTCTCTTGTGTTTGTGTGGGCATACAAACACTTCATACTTCATACTATCCATGCATGCTTCAGTGGTCCTCCCTGTACTTCCCTGGTATTCTCACTGTGGGTTCTCCATGACTAAATGATGAGCAGGAAGAATCAGACGATAGTGGCACAGTATTGTCTCTGCATCCTGCTGCGGTGCCTCGTGGTCCACAAGACTTATTGTACCTTAAAGGTCCCTAAGATTATATTCGGTGCATGAATCCCTCGGGCCCGAACACATATTACATGAACTCTGACCTTCAGAAACTTCTAATACAGAAAGTTTCCCTCAGCATCACTCGCAAAAGTCACTGAACTCACATCCGAGTCATTCAACTGGAAAAGACAACAAAAGCATCTGCTCATAGTGATCGACTGAAGTTGTGATGAACGGCGAGCTAACTAGCTAACGAGGACTAGCCTGCTACCGATCAGGAAGATCAACACTGACGCAGGCAACGCATGTGTTTCAGCGAGGCTGGATGAATCACTTTCATGGCGCTCCCTTGCAGTCCGAATCGTCCGTTAGATTTACGTCCGCTGCTGTAAATGACAAAGTGTTGTTTCTTCTCTCCTGAAGAGGCGCTCCGGCGGTCTGGCTGCAGAGGCACTAGAACATGATTTATCCCGTCTACATCCTCACACGGCCGGGCCATCAGTCTGGAGGGCCTCTCGCCGGAGGGAACATCAAAGCTGTCGGAGTGAAACGCGTCGCTGGCGTCGGATAACATCGCTCTGCTGCGACGGCACTCACTCATTCATGTTTCTGCTCCCAACCAGAGAGCAGCGGGAAGAGAGCCGGACAGGAAGTGGGCTGCCGTTAAGTCTTCTTCAGGGCTTTGCTTATGAAATGTTAAATGACTAGGGGAAAAAGGTACTTTTGAAAAGGTACTAGATAGTAGTTTGTTTAGTTTTTGGGCCACTTTTCTACCTCAAATAAAACTAAATACAAAAAATACAAAAAATTGAAATATCGATGGCCGAAAAGCAAAACCTCCTATCTGAAAAATGCACAAAATAAACGTGTTGTTTTTTCTTGCAGAATGCTATTTGTTGAGGATACCCAATACATTATACAAATAAAAAAAATACAAAGAAAATAAAAATAAAATGTAATTATCCCCACTTTTCCTGGATAATTTTGCGGATATGAGGTTTTGCACTTTGGCCATCGATGGTCTCCCACCTGTCTCAGGTAAGATCTAGTCTAGGTCCAGTGGTGTGTTTCTGTTGAGAGACTTTTTTATTACATATTTACAACTGTTGCAAGTGTTTGAAGAGAAAGTATAGCTATGTATTTATTTACCTAAACATGCTTTTACCGTACTTTTCGGGTTATAAGCCGCTACTGCCTTCGGTCAGTGTCCCCGACAGCTCCCCGCTGTAGCCAGCTGGGGCTCCTGCTAGCGCTCCGTCACTTCCCCGCTAACTTCCGCTAGCTCCCTGAAAACCACCGAAGGTAGCGGGACCAGGCTCGACACCCGACTTGGGCAGAGGGGACGCGGGCAGTAGCAGCAGCAGCAGGCGGTAGCAGCAGAAGCGCTAGCTAGCAGCGCTACTAGCAGCGCTACTAGCAGCGCTATCTAGCAGCGCTACTAGCTTGCTACAGCGGGGACACTGATCAGCCGTAGGAGCGGCTTGTAACCCGAAAAGTACGGTACTTTACTTCCTGCCGTTGTTTCAGACTTTCCTGTGATTTTTCCTCTACGTATTCACGCCGTCGAAAACACCGAGCCAGTGTTTTTTAAGACGTACATGAACATGGACACACACTCTAACCGACGGCCCGGAGCGTCTCACCTGTCCAGGGCGATGCAGCACAGGTGCAGAATGGACGCGGTGGTCAGCAGGACGTCCAGCGACGTGCGCACCAGGCAGAAGGTCTCGCCGTAGATCCAGTGCTGGTGGACCAGCTCGATGGCGCCGAACGGCATCACCAGCACCGACACCAGCAGGTCGGCAAACGCCAGAGACACGATGAAGTAGTTGGTCTTGATCTTCCTGGTGGAGGGAAGAGGAGGAGAGGAGGAGTTTAGAGGACCTCGTCCGTTACCCTTCTGGTCGATGAAGAGATAATGAAGGATCACTGATGAAGATGCATGTCGAGGTCATGAAGTACAAAATATTATCTGTATTTTCTCTTTGTTTGCTTTACTTTCCTGTTATTTTCTTCCTTACTATTGTAAATTGATCAACACATACACAAACAAATTAAAATACTTGTTCTGATCCCTGTGTATCATAATGTGCAATCTCACCAATAAAGTATATATATAAAAAAAGAGATCATGAAATGGAAGAGTGTGGAGTAGATGTAATGTACGCCGCTGCTTTGACAGTTTTATTTGGAAAAAACAAGACCTCATTTAGAGAAATATGATTTTCATTAATAAAAACATTTAATTTTCACTGTCAAACTAGAGGCTCTTTCCCCACTTCCTCCTCTTTACGTCTCGGGGCCCAGACTCGGATCAAAACCACATTCACAATTCAATTAGAATAATTTCTCCCGGTGGAGAGACAATTAAACGTATCGACGGTCGGAGCTAAATACGTAGAATAAAACCCTGAGACGAACTACTTCTGGGTCCGACTATCACAGGAGTCTCGACCACAGGACTGGAGCCCGAAAGCGTTGTTGTTAAGCGACGGTTCCCTCGAACGTGACGTCGCCTACGGCTAACGTTTGCTTTGTTGCACGATGTCGTGCTGACAGACACTTTGGATTGAAATACATATTACTCCGAAACGTTTGCCCATGAAGACGAATCACTGCAATCCAAAATGTTGAGATTACTTCACGAACTGTGGTGAGACTGCGTTGCAACAGTTTCAGTTGCAAAACCCGGCAAGACAAATCCCTCGTATGTGTAACATACCTGACAAATGAATGCTTCTGACTGATCATAACTATGAACATCCAGCACGATGTGAGCAAGATTTCCCCAAAAATGCCTCCTTGAGCGGTCACAGAGTTAATACAAACTGTATTATCCCAGCCAGCATGTCCATGTGGGGCCCATAAGGTTTAAATTTGGGCTGCCGATAAGGGTCCCAAGTGGGTTTGTCCGCAGTTTCCACGGTGGCCTCACCTGTGTTTGCCCATACTGGGTTTATTCACCGGTTTATTCACCGACTTTAAGAGGGATCTGACTGGGCTTTAAGTGGGACCCAAATTGGCTACAAATTGGCCTCACCTGTATTTGCCCAGTATGGGACAAACCCACTTGGGACCCTTATCGGCAGCCCAAATTTAAACCTTATGGGCCCCACATGGACATGCTGGCTGGGATGGTGCCCTAACAACAGCCCACGTACTAATAACACACCTTTTTGGAAAGATTAGGACCTAAAGAATCAGAATATGCAACATAAATCATAGTAGAACACAGTGTTTGGGTGTTCAAAGGAGTTTCAGTCAAAAAACTGTGTCGTTCGGTTCAAAAATGGAGTTTACGTGAATACTTAAACTTACCGGTTACTTTAATTATGTTTCACACCAGATGTCTGTTCTCACAAGGGTTGCGGTGTTGTAGCAATTTAAATGAAAACCTTTGGTAAACCAATTGCCATCACCTAAACAGAGTCACCACCTGAGTAAAGTTGGGTTTTTCAAGCGATATGAAGAATTTCCAAAAATCGAGATTCCATTTTTCAGCTTTAGTGTCAAATTATAAAGTTTTTCTCTTTACACTTTTGCCTTATGACAATGGTGCCTCATTATATAGATAGCCGAGATTGTTCTGCAATTTATGATGTAAAACATGGGTATATATCGTATATGGAAGTGCCTTAAAAGGTGAATCTAAGAAAATTATGTCAAATCGAGAAAATCGACTGAAAATGACCTCCAGTGTGCAGTGAGTTAAACAACGATGTGGTTCCAGAGATAATATGTTGTAGTTTTCTGTCTGATAATAGGCGCGGGGGGATTTTTAAAGGGTTACGTCTCGCTCATGCAGCGATATCGCGGTGACTAAATCTGTCCATCAACAAACTCAGAGCTTCACTGTGAGAAGTCGTGTCTCCAGGAACAATATCTGGTAGTTATGACCGTTTCTCAGTGAAGTTTCCTCGCGTGTGCAGTAAGTGTTACACTGTGGGGCAGCAATAACAATAACAGGCGTGTTGTTTCAATGAAAAGAGAGTTGTTTATTTTGTGCGTGGGCGAGCTTATGATCGAGAGATCCGTGAAAATCAATTCTAGAAAAACAACAGAGGTCTTTGTGATTAAAACACAACACAAAGAGCCGCCGCTGTTTTTAAAATGTACTAAAAACCAAATGGACACGTTTTGAATTTAAACTTCCTGCATGTGGGCATGTTTTTATCATTTAGAGTTGCCAAATTTAGTAATGCATATTAATTGAATCACATTATTAAGGAAGTAATGGGCACAGATTAGTAGACAGCATATTTCTCACATATTTGTTGTTGTTTTTCATAATGAATACAGCCAACAGAAACAACTTTATATATATATATATACAAGTATATTTACTTATGTTCTTATACAGCAGACAGGAATCAACATCATATTACAAATATTAAAGTTCATCCTAAATTGGTTTAGTCAAGACCAAAGTTGTTTTGATGCAGGTTATTTTCATATAGTTATACTTATGAAAGAAAATGCATTATAATTCATATATAACTCAAGCAATCAGTTTCCATGTAATCCACGTTGAGCCAGCTCAGATTTGATAAAGTTTATTTGCCACGAATAACTTCCAGACTTAAGAATCATGACTTCCATAGAGACTTTAAAGCCAATTAGACAATAATTGACCTCTGACCTCAACGGAGACAGACAAGGGCAAAAAGATCCCCGTCATCCAATATCAGCAAAAATAAAATAGGCGACTCAAATATTAGAGAATACAAAAACATAGAGGAAAGAGAAAACATCCATCTCTCCATTCTTTTGAGGAGGAGGAGGAGGAGGAGGAGGAGGAGGAGGAAGAGGAGGAGGAAGAGGAAGAGGAAGAGGAGGAGGAGGGATGAAAAGTTGAGAAAAGTCGACAATCGCTCAACTTGAAATGCGGTGCATTAAAGCGTAGCGGCACAGAAAGAGATTCACGTGGAGGCTTCATCCCTTTCTCTGGGATAAAAGTTGTTTTTTATTCTTTATCGGAGCAATACAGCTGTCACAGGCGAGGAGGGAGAAGGAATGCTGAGATAAAAAAAGATAAAACACGACAATAAAATGAACCCCAGGTCCTTTAACTATGAAATCACAGCTTTTAATCACGTTACTAAACATCTATTGTTCTTTTGCGTCTCCATTTTCTTTTTGAACATCTGTAATATCACATCTGTCCTCTGTGTGAACGACAAGCTGCTTTATGAACCGGTGGTTTCGGTCCCATCGCACACAGGCGAGGGGGAGAGGGAACGCACTTATTGAAACCAAATATTGGTCTGAACTTAAGTGGTTTTGTTGCGCAAGTAAACCTAAAAGTGAGGAAAACTGTTTCTGTGAACACGGAGGACGTCAGAGAGGAACCTCCAGCCCAGTGTGAAGCGCAGCAGGGATTTGACCAGTTATATATATATATATATATATATATATATATATATATATATATATATATATAGCTTGTTATTGTTTACTCAGCTGATAGTAGCTTCTTTATTCCTGTCACACATTGTGGAACAATTACAGCTTAAAACAAGGTTCTGATATGTGTTATGCAGCAGAGACACACACACACACACACACACACACACACACACACACACACACACACACACGCATACATACTTTCACCCTCTGTTTGTCTCTCTCTCTCTCTCTCTCTCTCACACACACACACACACACACACACACACACACACATACACACATACATACGTTCACCCTCTCTGTTTGTCTATCTCACTCTCTCACACACACACACACACACACACACACACGTTCACCCTCTCCGTTAGTGTCTCTCTCTCTCACACACACACACACACACACACACACACACACACACACACACGTTCACCCTCTCCGTTAGTGTCTCTCTCTCTCACACACACACACACACACACACACAAACACACACATACATACATATGTTCACCCTCTCTGTTTGTCTCTCTCTCTCACACACACACACACACACACACACACACACACGCATAAATAATCTCACCCTCTCCGTTAGTCTCTCTCTCTCTCCTCATACACCTACACACACACACACACACACACACACACTTCTCTTGTGCAGCGTTGTGTGTGATGAATACCAGAACTGCCGACACACAGTGAGAGGATCCTCTCGTCAGGTCACAGGTTATATTTATATTTATATATATATATATTTATATTTCTGTAGCAAGCTAAGAGCAGCGCTAGATAGCTAGCGTTGCTGCTAGTTAGCGCTGCTGCTAGCTCCCCGCTGCTGCTGCTGCTGCCCGCGTCCCCTCTGCCCGAGTCGGGTGTCGAGCCGGGGCTGGTCCCTCTACCTTCGGTGGTTGTCGGGGAGCTAGCGGAAGTTAGCGGGGAACTAGCATTCCACATTTTGTTCTGACACGGACATCAAAATAAACCGTCACTAGAATGGAAACCATTCAAGCCCAACACCTGTATGTAATCTTTTTAAATAAACAAAAAAAAATGTAAAAAAAAGTTGCAGGATGAATATCTCAAACATCACTTACAGCCTTTTTACGTCTCAAATCTGGAATTACACACCTTTGCAATTTGCCAATCAGCCTTTTTTAGCTAGCGTTGCTGCTAGTTAGCGCTGCTGCTAGCTACTGCCCGCGTCCCCTCTGCCCGAGTCGGGTGTCGAGCCGGGGCTGGTCCCGCTACCTTCGGTGGTTGTCGGGGAGCTAGCGGAAGTTAGCGGAAGTTAGCGGGGAACTAGCATGAGCGCCAGCTGGCTACAGCGGGGAGTAGATTATAGATTATAGTTTGAGGCTGCAATGTGTCGGAGCAGTTGACTCTTCAGTCCGCCAAGCTGTCAAAGTCAAGTCCATTTTATTGTAAAGACAGGAATCCCACCAAGCAGCCGTCCCCACGCCGACGCTCTGCGTCTATAAATAGCGTCGTAGCGGCGGACGGCTGTGAGGGTTTTCCATCTGCCGTCACTAACCCAAACAGCGCCTTTAAAAACAGGCTGTTAGTGCAAGCAGCTGTCTGCCGCGCCGCGCGTAAATCATGTCGGGCGTGCACGCGCACATATGCGCACGTGCACGCGTCGGAAAACACACACAAAAACACACATGAATAGATGAGCGAACGCGAGCGGAAACACGCACAAACGGTGTGCGCGCCTCCTGTAGATTAATGAGGTTTATATACACACACATACTGTATCCTTAAACACACAACACACATGCACACACACACACACACACACACACACACGCACGCGCACGGTGGTTGGCTGTAATTCAGGACCGTTTCAAAACCATTAACGGACCCGGAGCGGGAGGCCGTCGTGTTTAGTTAGCATGACGTATCGTGTTTAGCTTAAAGTGCTGGGAATAAATAAACTGTATTAAAGGGATGGTGTGGCTGGGAGGTCAGTAGACATGAAGAGGATGAATGTTCATCTTCAATCACACGTTCATTCTTTACATCCTTTATTATCAACTAGGTTTTAAAAAGTTAAATACTGTGATTATAGCTCAAACTGAGATATTGTCACATAGCAAAAGTTTTGGGGAAATTAGTTTGAAACTTTGATGATTTGGCCGGTTGGGTAAATTTCGAGGCTAAAAACACATAAATTAAACGCTGCTGGGAGGTGAGAACGAAACGACTCCACTGACAATACAAAATATTATATTTTAGTTTTTGTAAAATAGCGCCTGAGGCGTTAAAAGCTTCTGCAACAACATTGTGATTACCAACAGCAGTGGATTGAAATGCTAATGCTAATCTTTCCCTCAAGCCTTTTAAAGCCACTTTGAGAGGATTTGTTTTATGTTAATATTCATTCATATAATTATTGCATTTATTAAATTGGTTAGATTAGAGTTTTTTTTCTTCCTTTCTTGTAGAAAAATAAAATAATGCCAGTGTCGTGTCGTGGGGCTGAATCCAAAGTAGTAAAAGCCTGCGTTGACTATAAAGCGACAAAAACAAAGTACCATAAAGTAATTAGCATTGTTGCTTATCGCAATAAAAACAATAATCAGATTTTTCACCCACAATCCAAATTATTATTTTTCCTGCAAACGGACGTTTAAATGCACAAATATGCTTCTGATAAACCAAATATACATAATATAAAGACTAAGATCCTGCAGGTTAATCACCACAACTGGAGCTGCTGGTGTCCAGTATAAACAGCATGCCGACTGTGTGTGTGTGTGTGTGTGTGTGTGTGTGT